>ML975393.1:0-66993 GCA_010015605.1 Decorospora gaudefroyi
CTTAAGAATAATTATAGAACGCCTTAGAATACCTATAATTCTCTTAATTATCTATATAGATTTATACTCTCTATACAAATGCCTTATAAAGCTTAGAATAATAAAGGAAAAGCGCCTTATAATTAATATTATAGCGCTACGCCAATTATATAAGTGTTGCGAGATTACTAAGATCTACTAGATTAATAGTAAAGACAATTCTATAGATACTTTTACTAAGACATCTCTAAACTATACTCTTAAGCACCTTATTAATAGAAATAAGTTAACTATACAAGTTAAGAGCTAGGTATAGAGGCTAATAGGCTCTAATGTTTAATGCTTCGCACGTAGTTATTACTAAGACACATATAGTTACTACTAATATATAGAGAGCTGCTTACTATCTAGAAAGAAAAGACTTCTAGTATTAGATTATAAGTATTAGTAAGAACGTTAGCTACTTATCGTAGCCTAATAGGCTAACTTAGTTCTACTTTAGCTTTACTTATTTTAGGTTATATACATCTCTATAGTGCTCTTACGTAGCAAGAAGAATATAACTCTTATTAAACAGAATGCATTTATAGTTATTTTCTTTTACTAGTAAGCCTTCTAATAATATACATATTCTATTCTCTAAGGCTACTTTATATACTATCTTAATTCTACCTTAGTCTAACTTTAGTCTAACTTGCACTAAGCCTATATATACCTTTATAGTACCTAAGTTTATAGAGAATTATACTAATACTAAGACACTAGAAGAACCTTATTATTATTACTCTATATAACTAATTATATAAAGGCCTACTAATATATATACTCTCTTTAAGCTAGTAAGAGCTTATAGCTTTAAGCTAGCTCTTACTAGTAGATTAGCTTATCTAAGCCTTTAGCTATCTTTCTAGTAGTAGTTAGAAGAACCTTCTAGTACCTCTTATATCTAATAAAAGTATAAAGACTTTAAATAGTATTAGTTACTACTAGAGAAGGTTTTAAATATCTAGCTATACTACTTAGCTATCTAAAGGATCTTAAATCTTTCTTAATATAATAGGCTTCTATACTATTAGTTATCTATAGAAGATAGCTAATAGAGCTACGCTAGTAGTTCTCTAATATCTTATCTTAGCGTTTTTAAATATAGAATAAGTAGCCTTACAGCTGTAGTTATAGCTCTTAGTTCTCTGTCTTTTGCCTTTTGTCTTTTCCATAACTAGTTTATTCGCCTCTTAATTTGTACTGTTGTACGTAACTAGAGGCCCACGGCCATGCTTTTTCTAGTGCTCACTTCAACCGGCGGAAGTTTGCTACCTGACCATCACACGCAACCCTAGACTAGGTATTCACTGGTAGCGCTGCAACGCTGTAAGCCCTGTGCTTTACCCGCCTACTTATAGCCTTCGGGAGGTTTTCGAAAGGGCGTTAAAATAAATAAATCAACCAATCAATTTGATTTTCTGACAGAAGATATGCCAAGTTTCCGCTACCCGAGCCGTGGTTCTCACGTCACCTAGGTAGTTTTCGACGCGCAGACTATTAGGCCAACCTCACGCAAGATGACACACCAAGACAAGCGGTGATAGATCTCAAAAAACGAGTAGCTAGAGTTTCCAACAATGCAAGCCTCTCCATTCTACTACCTGACCTACTCAAGAGGGTCCAGGCGCCATATCCGTCCACCCACCATCAGCCCTCCAAACGCCAGCCTTTGTATAATCCCCCCTTCCACCACCCCTCAAATATCCAAAGCGGAAGTACTCATTCACACCGTCCATATGCCTCGTCCACGTCCAACTTTCCTCCATACGATCCACATACTCATGATACCGCTCGACATCATTAACCAAAACGCTCATCCCGTCGTAGTGCGTCGGGAACGGGAATTGCCAGTCAAACGTGATGTTAGGCTTGAGATGATGAATATGCAGGTTGTTGTGAATAATTGGCGCGGTAATAATGGGCAGCAACGACCCGACCGGCGCATCACCACGGAGTTCTCCGGGCGTTTGTAGAATCGAATCAAATCCCCAACGCGCAATACCGTTGATGAAAAGACCAATCAGAATGCCTTGAAAAAGCAAGGAGGGCCGAGTTTGCATTGAGGTTCCGGGGACGAGGAGCAGGCCAAGAATGTAATGGTGGATGCGGACATTCATCCTCGGTACGGCGACTAGAGCGAGGATGCCGGCAACCAGGGTACCGTAAATAGCGAGGTATCGTGGAAGTCGGCCTTCGACGCGGAGGGCCCATGCTTGCCCGATAGCAATAAAAAAGAGTGTCAGCACAACAATGATGAGGGCCGGTATGGCGCCCGGTTGGTGTTTAATGTCATGGGGGGTAAGGCGCTCAATGGGAATCTTATCAAATGTGTAGTTGTTCAGTGCGCCAGTCCAACATCCTCCCAACCAGAGAATGGTCTTCTCAATCTGTGCATGGCAACCTTGGAGTTGGCGGCGTACAGCGAATCGGTAGACGGCGTACATGCAAAAGGAAGCCGGAAGAAAACGGCCGAGGGCAATGCTGACGATGGAGTAGTAGTCGGTCAGGTTCGGGGGATCAGAGGCCAGAGCGACATGGAAGAAGACGCCCCAGAAGATGGAGGCAAAGAATACGGCAGGTGATGTGGTGAACAGGGATAGGAGGACGGTAAAAGTCAGGGAAACGCCTAGTAATGGCCAACGGAGATCGCGACATTTGGAAGCTGTGCCAGGGAGAAAGGAGAAGGCCCGGGGGAAGTAGGAATCGAAAGCGATACTTTTGATGTGCTTCCTGCTGACGCTGGGATAGTCGGTCTTTTCGCCAATCTGGGCAACGACTCCACAACCACCAGAGGCATCGTTTATAAAGCCTGCATGGATAGCTGCTCCGCAGATGAAGGAGTCGGCGCGGTAGTATGTGTTCTCGAGCGTTTCTTCCTTGTCCGTGGGACCTCCAACGACGAGTGGTCGGTAGTTCGCCATCTGATCTCCGACGGCGTGGGGGTTCAACAGCTGCACGCGCTTGCAGTTTGCCGGGCAGCGGAATGACATGGTGGTGTTCTCAAAAGGTCGACACAGGTCGCCGTTGAGACCGCAACCGTTGCCGTCCCTCCAGAAGCGATCGGTACATCGTACCCGCACGGGGCTTCCGTACCCGGGTATATCTGCTGCAAACGCGCTGCGATGCAGGACCAAGCTAAAGGTAAGAAGCCAACAGGCGTAGAAGAATATCAACAAGGTTACTTTGTGCTTCCGCTTAGGGAAGTAGTTGTGCAAAAGCTGGATCGGCGCGGTCTGTATCTTCGGAAAGAAGGGATGTATCTTCCACGGCCGCGGTGGCTGCGGTCCCTTGACCCATACCACAACGGATTTCCATACACCTTGTAAGTGCGGCGGCATGTATTTGCTGGCGTAGTATGGCTCTTGTGGGCTGTAGTACTCTTCGTTGGAAGCGTCGGAGTTGGCGATGACGACGGCGGACTCGGCGGAATGAATGCTGGCGTTCTCATCGTCGCGGTAGGCTTGGGGCGGCGCGCCCTCATCGTCGTGGATACCGTCCTGCGGCTCCATGTCGGGCAGCGAGGCCAGCTCGTGGCGGGACGTGGTGGGCGACGACAGCTTGATGGTGGATATGGGACCAGGACGCGCCGAGGTTGGACGTGTGGTTATCGATAGGGAGATGGTAGACTGTCACCAAGGAGGCAGTGGGAGGAAATAGATAGAAGAGGCTGAGTAGAGGTCAAGGAAAGAGCTCTTGTAAGCTTCGGGACCTGCTGAGGCTGCGGGGCCCACGTTGCCGGCCTCATGGCGCCAAGATGCTGAGATCGGCGCTCGAGTACCGTACGTGCGTACGTCAGCAGTCTCGAACAACTGCCACGACCTTGATGCACCAGACAAGTGCGGCGAGAGAGAGACTGATGAATGCCGTCTGGACTCGGTCGAGGTGGCTAGCCCAGACGTGTGCTCGACAGCTCCGACGTGGGTCAGCTCAGTGCGGTCTAGCGGATGCATGCAGCTTCCCGTTTGGTGATGAGGTCACTGTTAAGCCGACATTTCTAATCACCGCCTTATCGGGTCTTCGGACCAGTTCAGGGGCGAGGGCGCGACGCCGTCTTATGCTGCCTGTTGCCTTTCACTCTTGCCATGCTTGATAGCTGTAACAGTGACACTTGACGTCCACGAGTTTCCCCAGAAAGGCCCCTGTATTGCACCTGCAGCCCACCATGGCGCCATACAGCTCCGACCCCAACTCTTTCCCCGACCCAGTGGATCTTACCCACTTCCTGTCGCGCAGTACCAGAGCGCGAGAGGCGTCGTCGGTCAAGAAGTTCTACAAGTACTTTGCCATTCCCGGCATCGCCCAATTAGCCGGAGGTATAGATGCATCCGCGCCATACCTAGTGCTGCTTCTCGTGGCTTACATTGGACAGGGCTGCCCAACGACCACTACTTCCCATACGACACGCTCGAAGCGAAGGTCGCACACCCGAATCGATGGCAGCCAACGCCCAACAATCCCGTCGACCCGCCGGCCGAAGACCCTCCAGCAGCGCGGCTAGCAGCGGCAACCATTTCCAACCACAAGGAGAAGGAGCCACCGGCGTCGCGCCTCGTCGTTCCCAAGGACTCCAATGTGCTAGATCCCCTGCGCATGATTGACCTCAAGTCGGCGCTACAGTACGGCCAGGCCCTAGGATACCCGTCCCTGTACACCTTCATCCGCCAGTTCACGAGGGAGAACCTGCATCCCTTCGTCCCATACAAGAATGGACCAGAGGTCATATTGACATGCGGCTCGACTGATGGCTTCTCCAAGACGTTGCAGGCGCTCAGCAACGAGTGGTCAGCAGACCATGATCCCATCGATGAGCGACCGGGTCTCCTGGCTGAGACGTACTGCTACATGAACGCTATTCAAACCGCAAGGCCACGAGGCTTCAACATCGCACCCGTAGCAATTGACGACGAGGGCATGTTGGCGCAGGGATCAGGTGGGCTCCAGGATGTTTTGGAAAATTGGGATTACTCCAAAGGGCGCCGGCCACATCTGATGTACACTGTCACCATTGGCCAGAACCCTACATCAGGCACCCTTTCAGTCCAACGACGAACCGAGATCTATGCTCTCTGCGTAAAGTACGATATCATCATCGTCGAAGATGACCCGTACTGGTACCTTCAATACCCCTCCTCTTCCCCCGGCAGCGTCCCCCCGAAACCAACCAAGTCGTCCGGATTCGAGTTCTTGGATAGCCTCATTCCATCCTATCTCAGCCTCGACTACCAGGGCCGCGTCGTCCGTCTAGATACCTTCTCCAAGACCGTTGCCCCAGGCTGCCGGCTCGGCTGGATCACCGCACAACCCGCCCTCGTAGAGCGCATTCTGCGCATCACCGAGTGTTCAACTCAGCAGCCGTCTGGCTTCGTCCAGTCCATGATCGCAGAGCTACTCATGGGTCCTCAGTCCTCAAAGGATCCCGGACGGGGAGGCGCTGCTGACGGCAGCGGCTGGAAAGTGGATGGCTGGGTGCGCTGGCTCGAAGGCTTGAGGGGAAACTACGAAAGAAGAATGCAGATTATGTGTGATGTGCTTGACGCTGGTAAAGAATCCGTGAAAGCTGGACGCCGTTACAGCCTAAACGACGTTGCCGACGAAGAAGACGACTGGGCTGTGGTGGAGAAGACGCAAATTTACTCCTTCGTCCGACCGCTTGGCGGCATGTTCGTTTGGGTACGCTTCAATTTCGCATCGCATCCACTCGCAAAGCAAGTTCCTAGAGCCCGCCTAGCGCAAGCTCTCTGGATCTTCTGGACCGAGAAGCCCTACCTCTGCCTTGTTGCACCGGGGGCCATGTTTGCGGCCAACCAAACGATCCGCGAGAAGGACAGCTTCAACTGTTTTCGCCTCTGTTTTGCGGCCTGTCCTGCGGAGGATGTGGGCGATATCAGCAAGAGATTTGCTGATGGCGCGCAAGCGTTTTGGCGCATCAAGAACAAGAGCAAGATCGACAAGTTGCTTGAGGATGAAGACAATGCTGTGGCGGGCGTGGATCATGTAACTGGCATGGCCGTTTTGACGGGTATGTGTTGAAGGGTTGTTGATGGGGGTAGGACCATGGATAGTAGCGGCATCAGGCGTCGCGTGTACAATCACATTGGTTTTTCTCGAATGAATCGTCATGCAATACGGAGTAGCGTCACCTGAGACGAAGAGAAAGCTAGAAAAGTCATCTCTTCAGCCCTCACTTCAACAACCACCTTTTCCTCACAAAAACCCCAACCCTGTAGGTTTAATGACGAGCTTGATCATCAAACAGTGTATGACCGTCTTAGCTTCTTTGAAATACTAGGTATATAAGCTCATTCTGCCGCTTCCGTGAAACGAAAACGCCAAAATGTTGATATGGCCGCAGTGGCGCCGGGAATAGTGAGAAAAAGGGTTATCTACGTACAGTGCTTCAGGTATGCAATTGTATTAAGCTACTGATTTCATAAAAGCTGCTCAAGGGATGGATATGCATGCCTATACACAGTAGCCTCGTTTCTCCATCAAAACTCTTCCTATCCAATCAGAACACGACACGCGTAATCACATGACATTACGCTGACCCACCGTTACCTATCTATCCCCCCCCTAACCCACACCCCTTCCTCCCAACATCCCCCCCAACACCATGACCCAATCCTTCATCCAAGCCATAAACGGGCTACACGTCGCCTCTGCGCCCCTCCACGCCTACACATCCCAAAACAGATTCCGAGACTACACAAACTCCACCGTCCCCCTCTTCTCCCTTTCCCCCACACCCACAGACCTAGCCTCAGCCTCAAAAACCATCAACGAGCAGGCTTGCACCGAACTCGGGTTCGCGGATGAGGAACTCAGGGAGAGTGGGTACGTTGTTGGTGTGGCGCCTACACCCCCCACCACCGAAACTGCAATAAAGCTTGTGGACTACTACCACCGTACGTTTGATAAGCAGGGTGGCGGCGCTATCGATGGGGGGCCCTCGTGGTATCCGTTGGCGTTTGTGGGTGTTGGGTCCCAGGGGTGGAGGAGGGAGGGTGTGGTGGTGTGTTTTTTTGATGCGAGGTTTGGACAGCCCGTTGGGGAGGAGGTTTGTGTGAGGGCGTGTTTGGTGAGGGGGGGTGTGGTGGGGAGGATGCTGGTGGAGTTGAGGATGGGGGATGTGGAGTGGGAGGAAATCGTTAGGGGGTGTGCGGTTGGGGAGGGGGAGGGGGAAGGGGAAGGGGAAGGGGAGAGTGGGGGTGGGAGGTAGATGGGTAAGAACATTGACTTGTGCAAGAGGATGTACAAAGAAGAAGGTGTTTTCTTTCTTATTGAGGGTATTGTTGCTGATAGCACGGGAGCCGTTTTGCTGGTTTGCTGTTGTGTAGCCAGGCCAGTTGTCAAAACTTTGCATTTGCATTTGTATTTTGGATTGGTTACACAAGCTATTTACACTACCTTTTTGCTCTGTTTGGGTATCACATATCACATATCACATGTCCGTTCTCCGCGCCAACCCCCTAAACCCCACAAAAAGAAACAGAAGCAGCCCAAGAAAAGATGCTAGCGAAAATGCCTATCAAAAGCAAACCCAAGAACGAATGTATACCCCCCCCCCTTTCCAGCCCTTGATGCAAAAAGATAAGAACCCAACTAAATCTTACAACCCCACCGCAATCCTAGGCAGCGGTTTATTCTTAACATCCTCATACACCATCGTCCCCCTCCTCCTCTTACCCCCAGCAACAGCCACAGCATCAGCGCTCCTCGACCTCTCCGTCCCATGAATTTCCTCAACATCAGTCCGCATCTTTGCATCTGCGACAACGACCACCGGCGTGGACTCACTCGAACGGCGTACAGAATCCGCAGCAGATGACTCAGACGCATGTAGTGGTTTGCGGGCGACAATATTCTTGGAGACGAGTTCTCGTTCGAGGGGCCGTTTGACTTCGTCGTCGGGACTGGTGTCGGGGCTGAAGCGGCTGAAGAAGTGGGTGGAGGAGCTGTGGATGAGGGCTACGAGTTCTCGGGCCACGTTGAGTGGTTCTGATGGTTCGGCCGGTAGTTGTACTTGCTCGTGACTGGGACGGGGTCGCTCCTGACTGGGGCGGGCTTGCTCTTGACTGGTACGCTTTTCTTGGAGCTGTGGTTTCCATCCCATGGCCATCCGCGGCGATTGCTGCGCGCCAGATGTCGCATCGGGGGCACTGGCCGTACGCTTGTGTCCACTACGGCCTTTGGGGCGTGTGGTGCCTGGGATGGGCGTCCCGTTTAGGATCGCGTAAGCAATCTCATTAGCGGTAGCTGTTCCTTCCCCACCGGCTGACGAACTTTCCCGGCCTTCTGGTCCCGTGGAGCCGCTTCTTGAACTGGAGCTTGCAGCTGGTGTTGCATAGCTGAGGCGGTGGGGTCGAGTAAGCGATACAGACGAACGCGAGTATCGAGTGCCGTAGGAAAAGCCAGCGCTAGGCAGGTGGGTATATGAGCGTGAAGCGGGTCTAATTGATGAAGGACTCGAGGGGTGGATAGCGCGCCAGGTCGATGCTGAATACTGCACTGGTATCGATAGTGGTACGAAGCCCGATGTGTTGACTAGACCTGAGAGGCGAGGCGGACGTGTCAATGATCGGTGGCTCATGGAAGGGTGGAATACAGGTGGCAAGCTACTATCCAGCGAGCGTCGTGCTTCAGCCAGGTAAACAGGGGGTATTGGTGGCGGTGCATGGTGCGATGTGAAGATCTCCAGACCTAGCGAGCGAACCGGTGTAGGAGCGAAAATGGTCGAGGTTGCCTGACTGTTGCTCGCATCTATGGTGGCCACATCTGCGGTCGAAAAGTTGGACGGAAGACTCGTACGGGTTGACAAAGATGTCCTCTGACCATGAGGGCGCTTCTCCGAGACACAGGATACAGGGCGTGCTGCTGACCGCTTGCCGGAAGCACCTTGTGTGGGACAAGTTTCCGCAGGTTGTTGAAAACCGTGTTTGAATAAGTGCGCTTCAAATGGGCGATTAACGGCACCAAGTACGCCGAACAGAGCACATGAAGCTATCCTGGTGGTTCCGTCAGTATCGGCTTCAAAATGGGCCGGATGACGATCACTGACAGCGCAAATATGGCGAAAGCCATTCCTATGCGGCTCAACTGGCAAGTAGAGCCATACTCCCAGCGCTGAAGATTAGGCGATTCGTCCAAGCATACAGGTCTCCTCGCCACGATGATCATGTTCCACCCAGTCGTCAAGAGCCAAAGAAAACATAACGAAACCGCGAGCCGGATGGCTACGTAAGAAGTGCTCTTAACGGTGGACGTATGTCGCTGTTGATGCTCCCATATCTTCTGCTTAAGCGAGAAAATCGTGTGAACCAAAGTGTACGCTATCGTCGCCAGAGCCTGTAACCATGAGTGCGTGTAATGTAAAACCATGCAAGGTACGTACCGATGTTGTCGTCAAGACCACAGGCGCAATATTACTCGTATCTTTAGGATCAGATGCAATCTGGTACACACATACAACAAGACAGACAAAGGAGCTCCAAAGCAGTATGTTGAGGAGGAGCGTAATCGTGATCAAGGTCAGCTTGCGGCGCGGAATGGTGTCGATGGCCCTTGTCTTGCGCTTAAGTTTATTGAGCGGTCGACCAGCTTTGCTACCGTTGCTGTCTGATCCAGCCATCCGTCTCGCCGATGGGAGCTTGTCGAGGCAGCAGCGAGACGCGAGTGGTAGTACGTGAGGGAAAGTAGGTCGACGTGATTATCGTGAATACATTAGTCGAACATTAAAGAGAGTATGGCAGCGACAGCAGCTGACAAGGAGAGTGACAATGTGGTCGACAATGTGATTGTTCGTGAAAGGTATGGGATTCGCAAATATTGAGCCTAAGGTCCCCACACGAGGCGCGTCTCAGAAGTAACGGTACCAATGCATAGCGACTAACTGGTGCCAAAGTGCATTCCGACAGGCTGTCTGGCCAATCTCTTGCGCTCCCGAGTGAAAGTCTTGTGTGACTGCAAGATGTGAGGAATGCTGTTGGTAGGGAGATCAGTTGGCGAGAAGAGCATTGACGACATTTACTAATGCGCAATAAACTTGGAACAACCTGGGGATCGTCGGTTAGACAGATCTTGTTCGGTGCTTGCATTGTCAAGCCATCTGGAGTTGGTGGGGAGGTTGCAGAATGCAGATTACCAACCATGAGTTCGCGACACGTGCGATACTAGACTGCAAGGGTGTTAGGGAGATTTGCATCACCAATCGTGCCGGCAACGCAGGCCAGGCGCGGCGCCGACCAGGGTTCGTGACAGCTGCTTGAAACCTTAACCGGGCCTATACCATTGATGATATAGCAGCGAGGTGTACCAGGCCAAATTACCCGACTACTCCAGGTCATGAACGCGATGGCCCGAGAGGCTTGATCCGTATCACGGATGCTAGTAAATGTGCTGCAAAACGAGAGGACGTTTCACGCGGCAGTGGAGGATCGGTATTATACGCCCGCAGAGCGTTTTTCTGGGGCCGATGAGATAGGCGTTGTTCTCAGAGTATGAGGAGCAGGACGAGGAGCACAATCAGCACGAAGATGAGGAGGCCGATGCAGCAACTGGACCACGTATCTGGAGGGATGAGTCAGCATATGCGACTGGGTCTATGGGCGTGCCAGCCAGCATACCCTCGTTCTTCTTGATGACCCAGCCGACCTTCTTGAGCCCGGTCTGGAGCTTGCCGCCGACCCGATCCGCCACATTATCAACATCGGTGAGCAGCTCGCCCTGTTCTTCGAGCTCGCGGCCCATGTCGTCGGCTTGCTGGCGCAGGTTGCCCACGGTGCGGAAGACGCCGTCGAGGGCCTCGTCCTGCTCATGCATCATCTCCAGCTGCCGCTCCTGCTCGAAAGCGGCATAGTTGTCCTCTTCCTCGAACGAGTCGGGGTCGGGCAGCACGTCGCCGTTCGCTGCGCTCTTGCCCTTGTTCTTGGCGTGCTCGACCGTCTGCTGCAGCGCCTCGCGCATCTTCGCCATCTCGCTGCCGACATCGCGCACCAGAGACCGCCGGCGCTCGACTTCATCAATCTCCAGCCCAAAGCGGTAGGGGTCGTGTTCGACGGCTTTGACGCTCTCCACCAGGTCCTCGAGGTCCTGGCTGACGTCTTGCAGCGTCTGTTCGAGCTCGCCGCGCGCTTCTCGGAGCTCGGGACTGTTGGCCGACGATGCCGACGAGCGGATGCGGAGATAGGACTGGAAGAGCGGGCGGGCCGTGTTGAGGGCAGACAGGACGTCGCTATCCTACACGTTAACAAAGCTGCCTAGACGCCAGAAGCGCGCATCTGCATCTTACGCTTGCACCTGCAGGAAGGGGTCTTCGTCGTTCTGCGACGACATCATCGTGAACTGTGTGACACCGATCGCACCTCCTCCGAGTCGTTGTGGAGTAAGTTGGCGTAGTGAGGTTGGACTCTGGAGTGATGATGTGCCCAAAGTGTCCGTCCAATGCCGCCAGACCGTCTCGGCACGGGCCCACCTACCCAAAAAAATCCCCCAGCCCCCCACAGCAAGTCCAGCACTCCACCACTGCAACCTTCTTCGTCATGCGACTACCGCAAGTACCAACGCACCGAAAATCTTCAATTCGCTCAAGAGGCTTTGGCTGACACAATGGGACCGGACACGCCCCTCCCCCTTCCTGCCCCATTCAGCAACACCGAAGAGTACATCGAGTCATTGCTGCATTTCACCACTTCCTCATGGCTCCTACAAACGCTTTGTGGCGGGGTCCACATCTTGGACTTCTATACCAGGTCGCCTGATCTCTACTCCCACATCGTGCCTCAGTCATGGAGGGAATGGTTCGAGACTCGCGAGATCATGGACATCCTTGACCTGTTATTGAGGGAAGACCTTGATCAGTTCGAAGAAGGGGCCAGCAACTATAGAGATGCATCTGCACCGCCAGAGGAACTACTACAGTACATCAGAATTGTACGGAGGCACCTGCTAGCCCGGGAGTTCCCACCTCCCAACGCCAATCTTGGGCCCCAAAAGGCCGCCATCCCACGTCACATCGCCATGGGCATGAAAGTCAAGAAAGTGCATGAAGTCGAAAACTTTGCACGCTATGTCGACAGACTGACCTCTGAGATAGCAGAGTCGAAAAAGAAGCCCATCACGCATCTTGTCGACTTCGGTTCAGGTCAGAATTACCTCGGACGTGTGCTGGCTGCAGCACCCTACTCTAAGCATATTGTCGCCGTGGAGAGCAAGCAGCACAACATTGAAGGAGCAAAGAACATGGACGTTCTCGCAAAGCTGGTGCCGAAGCCGCAAGTCATGAGGAACAAGAAGGAGTATCGTGCCAAGACCGGGAAAGCGAAGAAGGGGAAGTGGCGCACCGCGGAGCCGAATGGGGACACCAAAGCTGACACCAAGGCATGCACAGCCACTCCAACCACAGACCATGCAGCCAACCAGCCACTTGAAAAGGATGGCTGTACAGCACTGCCCCTGTCACGAAAAAATCTGGAACCTGCACCAGAAACGCCTCCGTCAAAACAAGACCAGGAAATGGATGCCAACCAGGCGACCAAGACCGCTACGCTTCAGATCTATAATGAAGGTCACGGCAGTGTCCAATACGTCGAGCACATCATCAAAGACGGTGACCTTACACCTGTCATCGATCAGGTTCTGGACACCTCTCGCGTATCAGAGGATAGGGTAACGTCTGATTCGACTGTAGTTACTAAAGCATCCGACTTGGATGCGGTACCAAAGCCGCAAGAGGTAAACGCCATGGTCATCTCCCTCCATTCATGTGGCAATCTTGTCCACCACGGACTGCGCTCCATGCTACTGAATCCGCACATCTCTGCCGTAGCAATGGTAGGTTGTTGCTATAATCTTGTGAGTGAGCGTCTCGGACCACCGACGTACAAGCTACCATCACTACGTCCAAACCATCCGCGCTTAGAGTCAACGTCAAACGCCTTCGACCCAAATGGCTTCCCAATGTCAGAGAGACTTGCAAACTACACATTATCCCACACGCCACTTGACTCTCTCGACGATGCAAAGGTCGAGCCGGCCAGGGGCATCCGCCTCAACATAACCGCCCGCATGATGGCCGTCCAAGCACCCTTCAACTGGGGCGCAGCCGACTCTGAACTCTTCTTCACACGACACTTCTATCGTGCCCTTCTCCAACGCATCTTGCTGGATCGTGGCGTCGTTTCTGCGCCACTAGACGAACAAGGCCTCGTTGGCAGCGCCGTCTCAGCCAACGGGCACACATCGCAAGTAAACTGGACACCGCCCAACGGGCGCGGTCCTGGGTTGTCATCAGATGGAACATCAACACCGCTTACTATTGGCACGCTAAGGAAGTTCGCGTACAGCGATTTCGTTTCATATGTCCGCGCTGCACTCGCTAAGCTTACCGGCGAGAATTCATTTTGCGAAGTTGACCCAGCGTTTATTAGAGAGAAGATGGACGGTTTGAGCGACGACGACATCAGGGACTACGAAGCGCGGTACCAACAGCGAAGAAAACATCTCAGCGTGATGTGGAGTCTCATGGCCTTTTCCGCAGGCGTCGTCGAAGCCGTCGTCGTCACAGATCGCTATTTATGGCTGAAGGAACAACCAGACGTCGAACGGGCATGGGTTGAGCCTGTCTTCGAGTACAAACACAGCCCGCGCAACCTTGTCGTCGTCGGGATCAAGAAGTAGACAGATATAAATAGTGTGCTTGGGACGCTGACCTGCGTTGTCTCTGAAACCTCACGTATGGGATTTTCTAGCATAGGTACAATTCTGGACGTCAATGCTCCCAAGGTCGATTTTTGTCCGTGGTTACGTCATATCCAAAAACTCCGATCGTACCTCGATGAAAGGATCAGGATCAGGATTCGAGGCCGCCGCCTCACCGGTCGTGAGGCGTCCAGCCAATCTTCTGCCTGTGCCGTTTCCGAAAGGGGGTTGCTTGGCATGGAAAATGTGCTGAAAGCGAGCTGCCGTCATGGATGACTCGACTGGAAAAGGCGACCCATACCTGTGTCAAACTTTCGCAGAAATCGCAGCAAAGATGAGCACTTGAATACTGTTCAATCGAAAAGTTGCGGGCTCGGCGCGGATGCGGACAAAATGATCCAGCCTGTGGTGGGGCCCGCCAGCACGCGCGGTGTTGCTTTTAGCTGGTTCTTACAAGCTTCTCATTTGCCGACTATCTCACTCAGCAATACGCTAGTACCAATCATGCTCCCTGCGTGATGTGCAGGACTCAGGTGCCAAGACTAATTAACATAGCGCGGCAGACGCATACGAGATGGTGGCGCGGGCGTGGAGGCGTCGAGCTTCCGGCAGCCCAGGTAGCTTAAGATGGCAAGGGTTCCCCCTTGGCTTTGGTTGCCTGCTCTTACTTTCCAAAGTCGTTTTCGTGCAGAGTTGGCTTTTGGGTGTATAAGAAAGAGAAGCGCCCGGCTGCAGCTTACGGAATTAGAGGAAAAGAGCTGGAAGCTAGATTTTTTGGATGACGAAGACGAGGCACATCGCATACGAATGAGGACAAGAGGTAGCATTTCCACTACCCAAAGCCATTCCAGACGACCTTTGCTGAGCCGGACCGTTTTCAAGGAAATCTCATTCGGACGACTGCATGACCGTTCCTGCATCGTAATATCCAACCCTACCGCCACTTCGTATCCCTCTCGATAACCTTCTTGGTCTTCGCAGCCTCTACATCTTCTTCAATAACATCATGAAGACACTCGTAACACTATCAGCGCTGATAGCCATCGCCAAAACACAAACAATCTCAATAAACCCAACCGAATCTTTGAATATCGTCCCAACAGAAGCACCGACCTCAACCTCAATAGACGACTTTGAGATAGAACCCAGCAGTACACGGACTGTCTCCGGCCCCATAGAGTCCAGCCGGGCATGCAGACAAATATCGCAATATGTACTCCAGACCTACGAGGAATACCCGTTCATAGAAGCTGAACTTGCATACGCCTGTCTCAAATCCCTGCCATTCTATCCGGATGACGCGTCCACTACAATAGACGAGATTAAGAAGATGGTGGAGTTCCAGTCAACGTTGGCTTACTTGAAAGATCCGCCTGAGGGATACCCGAACGAGGCCGTTGATATCATGGCGGGCCTGGACAAGATCAAGAGCGATGTCAATGACGGACAGTACACTAACGAATTTGATTTCGAAACCGACATCGCAGCGCTAATGATCAAGGCGCATGATGGCCACCTGGCTTGGAATGGCATGGCATACGCAGGCGCCTTTCGATGGCGGCGAAGCCCTGCAATAACACTCGTTTCCGCATCACAAGACGGGACCGGGTTGCCCAAAGTCTGGGCATTGCAAGACTTCAACAACACGAACGCTGCCTACGAACCTTCACCCGTCACGCACATCGACGGGCAAGACGTCACTCAGTTCTTGACCAAGGAAGCAGACCTAACCGCGTATCACGACCCGGACACTCGATACAACGCCATGTTCTTCATGCAAGCAGCAGAAAACTACGGACTCTTCATCGTCCCACGCTTCTACCCTGGCCCAACAACAAACATCACCTATGCCAACGAAACCACTGACGTACACATCAACGCCGCAATGGTTGTCCAGCCAGAAACATGGATGTACATTGATGACTCGGAAACGTTTTATGAAACCTACATCGACCGCGACATCAGCGAGTTCCGCGTCAAAAAACGTTCGCCAGACGCCCTACCCCTTCACCTCGAAAACCCACGCGATCACGAACTACGCGGTGCCTTTTCCCTGACGCACGGCTCCGTGCCCGTGTTCTATCCGGAACCCATCGTCACGGTTTCAACAACAGAAGTGTATGTAGCTGGATACTTCCTCAATGACGACACCGGGGTCCTGGTAATCCAAACCTTCAATACGCCCTCCGTCTCCGCGGCTCAAGAATTTCAATCCGTCATCCAGGAATATATCTCCCTCTCCCAGGCCAACAACGTCAACAAACACATCATCGACATCCGCTCCAACGGCGGCGGAAAAGTGCTCTCAGGCTACGACGCCTACCTTCAGTTCTTCCCCTCGCAAGAACCCCAAGTACAATCCCGGTATCGAGGCCACGCCGCCACCGAGCTATTCGGTGCCGCCATCTCCTCATACGAGGAAATAAATGTTCTCAACGCAGACCTCTTCATGAGTCCATTCAGCAACGACGCATTCCTCTCTTCGACACTAGAACCCTTGGAAAGCTGGTCCGACATGTACCCACCGGAAGTTTTCAAAGATGACAACTTTACCACCCTCCTCCGCTATAATCTCTCAGACCCACTCGTAACGTCCAATGAACTACTCGCCATCGGCATAACCATGACCGGCTATGGCGACCGTTCCAACTTCACGACGGACCCTTTTCCCGCTGAAAACCTCATCCTGTTATCCGACGGTATATGCGCATCTACCTGCGCCATCTTCACAGAACTCATGACGCGACAATCTGGCGTCCGTACCCTGGCCCTCGGCGGCCGCCCGCAAGACGGCCCCATGGACCCCGTCGGTGGCACAAAGGGCACGCTGGTCATGCTAGCCGACTACATCGAAGCGCTGTCCTTTTACATACCCAAGGAATTCGCCTCTTTTACCCGAGAAGCGCGGAATGCGAACGAGTTTTTGTTGGAGCCCCCGCCGATCGCCGTGTATGATGCCTCTGTCAACTTCCAGGATAACATTCGGGTCGGCGCTGAGAAAGAAGGCGTGCCGTCGCAGTTTTTGAGCGAGCAGAGTAGTTGTCGCATGTGGTATCAGTCGAGCGACTTTTTCGATGTGACGAATTTGTGGCAGAGGGTGGCGGACACGGCGTTTGGTGACGAGGGGAAGTGTGTGCGTGTAGTAGGGCCACAGGGTGGGGGTGGTGGGGGTAATGGGGGCGATGAGCCCGAGGACAGCGCGGTGGGCGTTAGGGTTGGTTGGGCGACTATGTTGGTTTGCTTTGCGGCTGTTGTTTTCAGTGGACTGGTCATGTAGGTTCGGCATGGGATGGAGTTTTATATGTGTTTCTGTTCGATTGATACTGTATGTACAAGTCTGATGCAAAATGTCATCGTGTAACCCCAACTTCATTCCGCTATAGAGCCGGTTTGATGGTATGTATGTATATGCATGCATAGCGTTTGCAGTGTGACATCCATCATCGGCGAGCTAAAGTGAAGGAAGGTGAATGGGAAACGGACTCGAGACGACGTCACGAAAAGCAAATCCAAACAACACAAAAGGTAGAAGCAGTAGTGGACGGGACGTAGAAGGACTGATGGGAGATTGTTGAATGGAATTATATATATATACCTATACCTATATAAACTAGGGAAATATTGGTATATTATTAATACTGGTGGTACCTGGCACGTTCCTGGAAGATCCAAAATTAAAACAAATCGAGGATAGGAAGGAGAAGGAGAAGTACGATGACAATGACAGGGATAGTGACAATAGCAATAGCAATAGCAACAGCAACAGCAACAAAAAGAACAAAAAAAAGGGTAGAAGTCCCGGTGGAGGAGCCTCTCAGAAGGATTTCTCAAAGTCGCCAAACCTCTACTACTGTGGCGGTTCGATGAGAGATTGTTAAATAAAATCATATATAACTAGACATAGTATAACTGCAATGTATTAACTATGAGAATACTACCGCATGGCGTGCGATCCGTGCGCGGTATGGTAGTAGCATCTCTACGCGATAAACAGGAGACAGCTAGCCTATAGAAAGAAGAGCACGAGGGGTGACGTCACTAATTGCTGTTCTAATCTATAGGTGTGTTGACGCATCTGTCTGTACGCAGCGATCGTATGACTTTGATGTGACCCGCGCATGCGATGAGATCTCATGCGGCCCAGGTGATAGATACACACAATTGTAGACCGTAACAAAGTGCACATAATAGACTTATACTGCATGAGCCTACTCATCGCGCGTCTATCTACGCGAGAAAGGTAATTCACCAATTTCACATACAGTCAAACAAACACATGACAAAAAAAGGTGAGCAGGATGCAAACAGCCGACACTCCCAAAAGAGAAAAAAAGAGGTACCTGTGACATTGCATTCACAAGTTGACTACACGCAAACAGCACAGAGGGTCCACAGTCACTATTTTCTGACTTCACATAATGCGGATACTCGCCCTACTACCTAGGTATAAAACCCAAGACAGCACTCATTCCCACCCATAACGACAAAACATCCACCATCTAGAAGAAGCCCTAGCTCTGCCCACCAAAATGGAGTTCTCACGCCTCCAAGACGTCGTATCCGAGTTCACTACAAGCAACGACTCGAACCCCAACCCCACTAGCTTCCCATCCACCGTCCTGGAGCTACTCGTTCCGGGCTACGGAACAATCGCTCAGTTGACCTCCCGCTATCTCGGCTTCGACATCGGAATCCTCGTTTCTAGCTGGCTACTCGTCTTCGGCCTGTACCACGGGTCTCGCTATGTGTATGAGCAAGCATACCACTACTTGACCACATACTACACATCTTCGATAGAAATCGACCAATACGAGGCTTTCTACGTTCAAGCTATGGACTGGATCAGCTATCAATATTTGACCAAGACTACCCGCCACGTAACCGTAGCCACCAACCCAGACCCCTCCGATCCGCAAAACACCCCCGACGGCGCCGTTTTCTCCACCTCAAAACTCAACGTCCTGCCCCCCTCAGAAATCAACGCACTCGTCGACGACAACAACAACAACAATAACAAGAACGAAGACATCTTCAGCTACTCAAAGTGGGCCAGCACCATACCCCCCATATACAATCCCCAATACGGAGACTACGATTTCCGGCACCAAGGCCGCTGGTTCCGTTTCCAGCGCAAAAGAACAGATACCAAGACCCAAAAAGGGTTCGAAGAAAGTATTCAAATCCGCTGCTGGGGCCGCAGTACCGAGCCGCTCAAAGACCTCCTCACCCTCATCAAAACATCCTACCTCCGTAACCGCAGCTCAACAACCACCATCTTCCACGCCACGGGCGGCTCCAGCCACGGCGGCGGCGGCGAACCGCGACACTGGCGCCGACAAGCTACACGGGCTTCGCGCCCCCTCAGCACCGTATCGCTCGACCGCCAGCAAAAGACCAAGATCGTCGCTGATATCAACGAGTACCTGAGTCCCGCGACCGCGCAGTGGTACTCAGCGCGCGGGATCCCACACAGACGCGGCTATTTATTCCACGGGGGCCCCGGGACAGGGAAGACGTCGTTGTCATTTGCGTTAGCGGGTCTGTTTGGGCTAGATGTTTATTGTCTGTCGTTGAATAAGGGGGTGGTGACGGAGAGTGAGCTTACGGGGCTATTCGCAGAGTTGCCAGCTCGATGTTTTGTTCTGCTTGAAGATGTTGATTCTGCGGGGGTGGCGGTGGGGAGGAGGGAGGGGGTCTGTTCTTCTTCTTCTTCTTCTTCTTCTGGTACTGGTACCATGGCGTCCATCGGGAATGGTATGTATACCGAATCCACAACAGCAAACCCCCTCTCCGCACCCGCACCAACCCAACCCCAAACCTCAATAAGCTTAAGCGCCCTCCTAAACACCATCGATGGCGCCGCCTCCCACGAAGGCCACGTCCTGATCATGACCACCAACACGAGGCCCGACCTCCTCGACGAAGCCCTACTTCGCCCCGGCCGAATCGACCTAAGCATCGAATTCACGCGAGCGACTCGGAGTCAGATATACGATATTTTCTTGAGCATGTTTCAGACGCAGACGCAGGACCCTGCCTCCAAACCCGGAGCTGGTGGTGGCGGCGGTAGGGATAGTGGTGGTGGTAGTGGTGGTGGTGGGGATAAGGTGGGTGGTGAAAAGGACAATATAGCACAACTAGCCCAACACTTCTCCTCCCTCCTCCCCAACGGAACCTTTTCGCCAGCGCAGATCCAGGGTTTTCTACTGAGGTTTAAGGGGAGGCCTGAGGAAGCGCTGGAGGGGGTTGTAGCGTGGCGGGATGGGGTAAGGAAGTAAAGAAGTCAGAGGGGGTGACGTGGATGGGTTTGGGGGAAGGGGGGATTTGGTGTGTAGGGAGGGAGGGACGGGGGGGTGGCTGTGTGTTGTGGTGGGAGTTATGGAGCTGGTTGGGGTAGGTAAGTAGGTACATACATAGACCCACCTCCCCCCTAGCCCCTAGCCCACCTTTCCACCCAACTCCTACACCTACACCTACACCGAAAGAAAGTTACAGTATTAGTAAAAAGTAAAAAGTAAAAACAAACCTATCACCTACCCTACCTACCCCCCACCGCCCGTTAGACAAAACCCTGCCCACCTACCCACCCACCGCAAGAAAACAAAAACACACATTCCCACCCACCTCGTTAGCCAGTGCAGTCACACACCAAACCCCACCAAACCTTAAACTGTACTAAGTGTAAAAAAACATCTGGTATCATACGCAAGACTAGCTTAACAGGCCTAGCTATCTCTCCTTTGTTTCTAAAACTATCAAAAACATGCCGTGCTTCCTAAAAAGAAGAGAAAAGTACATGATGGGGGTAAACAAGCCAAAAAAAAAAAGTATCCGGCACAGCCTTCAACCGATAGAACGTGCCAGCCCTCGAAAAGATGTGGGTTGGTATACAGAATAGAATAGAACAGGAGAGTAAACAAATGTGTCCGCCTCATCTCTCTCTCTCTCTCTCTCTCTCTCACAGACATGCCATGCCATGCTATAAAACAAACGCACCCACACACGAAAAAACATCCGAGAATGCATCATCTTTTCTTCTTGCTATTGTTGTCGTATGTAGGAAGGCAGCCTTGAAAAAAATAAACACAAAGACAAACCCCCAATGCCAGAAAAAAACAAATCCTCATTTCATCAAGCGCTCATTTTGCATTGTCCGTCCCTTTTTAGTGGCGGCCAAGGAGTCCATGCTCACGGTCACGGCGATGCATGTGTGCGTGTCGCCGACGCTTAGCCTCGACGGTGACGGTGACGGCGATTTCCTTGATGGCTACCTCGTACACGATGCCTTCGCTGGTATACGTGCTCGTAGACACGATACCATCGTCGGATGAGATGGCGTCGTCGGCGAGTGCGGCAGCGGTGACGGCCGGGGTCTCGGCCTCGGCCTCGACTGAGGTGGAGGTGGAGACGGAAGTGGAGGTCAATGTTGGCATGGCAGGCGTCTCCTCGACGTTGTACACGGAGATACCGCCACCGTACGCATCTGTGGCGCCCTTGGAGCGCGCAGACGCATAGCTGAGCGTGGGCACGGGGGCAGCGGACGAGGCGAGCGTGGGCTTGACGGTTGGCTCGGCGTGGTCGCCGGGCTTGAGGGCAGCAGCGTAAGCGGGGCCATACTGGACGGGTACGTTTCCGCAGAGACCATCGGCAGGACCGGCGCAGTCGTCGTTGCTGAGAATCTTGGGCTGGGATTCGATCTTGCATTGCATCATTTCGGGCTCGGAGAGGAGAGCGCCAGAGAAGACGGGGCAGTCTTCGGTCTTGCCCGAGGGGTCGGTGCAGGTTTCGACTGCGGATTGGAGCGTGTCGATGTCCCAGCCGTTGATGAAGTCAGCGTGGTACCCGTAGCCTGCGTTTGATGTTACTCACCGTGCCCTCAAGTAGTTTTGCGGAAAGGAGACTTACCAGTGGGGTCACCGTTGGACCAGACGAACTGACCAGGGAAATCTTTGAACGCCTGTGTATTCCAGATCGTCTCATAGAACAGCGATGGCAGACGCGTATCAAAGCCCTCAGGGCACACACCACCGTCAATCATGTTGGGGTACGCCATGTGATCCTTGTGGTTATCGGAATCCACATCCTTGCCGTTCCAGCAAGACGGGAAAAAGATCTCGGCGCGAATACCATCGGCGCAGTTCTCATCCATGTAATCCTTGGTAGGTAGGAAATGGCGATAACGCGCTCCTTCAGCTGGCTTTTTATAGTGCAAGCAGTTGAAACCGAGGGATTTCTGGCCAAGAGAAAACTGGGTCAGGTCCTCTTCGGTCCACGCCGCGAGTGGCGGGTCGGGAACGGCGCCAGTGAAATTGCGCAGACGGCTGTCGCCAGCGAGCATGCGGAAGCCCTTGGGGAAGGCCTTGATGTCCTTGCCGAGAAGAAGGTAGTAGGCAAGCATACCACCAATCTGCTCAACGACTTCAGTCTTACCATTCTCATGAATAAAGTGCAGCGACGGGGTCCAGTACGCGGACTTGTCGTCTTCGAACTGGCATGACGTGCAGTTGGAGTCGCGGAGCATCTCGTAGGTTGTCTCCTCCTGCAGGTCTATCAACTGTTAGCGAAACTATTTTACCCGCGAAACGTTCTCTGCCTCAGGTATCGACAACTGTCACACGCATAAACTGTTGAAACACAACCGAACGTCCAAGGGTCTCCTTGATCTGACAGGCCCCTTGACAAGCCCAGAATAGCCGATCGTCCACGCGCTTGACAGAGTGAACCGAAACGGAATAGTGGGGACATGTACTTACTGCTTCCACCATGCAGCGTGTGGCCGTGAGACGAGGCAGTTCCTGGGTCGACGATGGGGTCGAGACGCATGAGTCCTATCCGCTCGCGACAGGGCATGCGCCAGAAAGCATTCGTGGTGCCGGACAGGAGGGCCACGGCGGCCGTAAAGGATGCGACAGACTTCATGGTTGGAGAGGGTCGAATTGTTGGTTGCGGAAGAGGTAGTTGGGTGTTGGCTGAATATGAGTTGGTTTTCAGATGGTCCTCAATGGGCGTGAATGAATGTGTCGTGGATTGGTAGGTGGCGCCTGGCGAATTCGTGTGCGGGTATTCACTCTGGGTGTGTGTATGCGATGACGATGAAATCTCTCAGCCACCTGGACTTGTTGCGCACACGTCAAAATCAGATATACAGAGAAACAAAGGAGTGTGGGCTTCTTCTGCCAACGGAGTGACGAAGAGCAGCGAAAAGGAATGACTGGAAGCGAGAGGCACACAACCGAAGCGAGGGGAAAGAGGGAGAGAAAAGAGGGACAGTAAGGTTGGGCGGGAAACGAGTGGATTATCACCAAAGGAAAGCGTACTAAAGAAATCCCGTCTTTAGGGGCGGCGGGAGATGAAGGAATGATGTCCTGGCCCTGGGTTGTTAGCGAGGTGAAACCATGGATTTGCTGCGGCCATGGCATGGCAAGACGCTGCGGTGCCTCCGGTTGGACCGTGATGCGCTGCGCACTGGCCCGCTAGCACGCGAATAGTAAGATGAAACATGTATGCCAGCAAGGGGCGTGGCTTGGCGCGGCCGATCCTACACATGGATTATTGCGGCGCGCCGGGCAGTGGCAGCCTTGCGCAGCCAAACGGCGTGGAGCAGCATGATGCGCCGCAATCTGTGGAGGAGGGGCGGTGATGGTGGAGGGCGCCGTCCCAGCTGTGCGTTGGCTCTCTACCTAGGAGTACCCACTCATCATTCTACTACACACTCCACCCATCCGCTCCGCTCCCGTCCACGCTCCGAACACAGATTCTGATTCGCAACACGTCCCCCGTCCGGGCGTGGGACAAGAGCGCCGGATCGTCGTGGGTGCTTGGTGCCATGGCCTGGGTACCTGAATTTAGCGGGCGCCTGTTGCATCGCAATCTCCAGGGACAGGTCACATTATTATTATTATCTCGCGGACAACATCATACCGCCCCACCCACACCCGTGGGCGCATCGCAGCGGACACGGAAGTCGGCAAAGGCGTTGTTACGATCTTCCCTTTGGATTTCCCGTTTTCGTTGCCTCACCGACACCGACACCGCACAGATAAATTACGGGAACTCACAACCATCGCGCTTACTCAAATAAGGTACTACCTACATACATGTTATTATTATTCCTGTGTACCTATAATTCTAACCAATGTTCCACCACCTGCTCTCCTTCCCCCAAAAAAAGAACCGCTGGTTGGCAGGCAGGCGCGACTGTACAAGCGCCCAAATCTCCCCCCCCCCTGCACCTGCCCAAAGCCTATCGATAGCCCCACCGCGTTCCTGCAGTAGCGCTTGGCTAAATTGGACCCTTCCTTCTGTGCCGTGATTCGCTGCTATGCCTAGTTACCGTGCCGGTTTGCTGTCTGCGCTTTTTTTCCCTTCATGCATGTGTATGTGTATTTGTGGAACGGACAGGAGATGCAAAGAAGTTGGTGTCACATGACGACTTTCAGCTTTCTGTTTTTCAGCTCCGTACTGTGTATAGATATTTCATCTTGTTGCTCGGAGCTGAAATAAGATCTAGCGACATTGCACACTTGCATGTGACGGTTTGGTCCCTTTTCTATAAACAGTCTCACCACTACGGAGTACCATTATTATCTTTATCATTTCACCACCCCCCGAGCATCCGCGCTACCCGTCTTCGCCCCAGCCTGCCTACGCACTGTCCACATCTTCTGTCTTGGTCTCACATAGAACAGGAGTACCTACGTCACCAACCACAAACCCGGACCACGGGAACAGGTACAGCGGCCCCATGATTGGTTCCTTTCCTTCCTTTCTAGGCATGAAACCCCACTATACCCTACCCACCTCCCGCTGCGTCGTTTCAAAAAGCGTGATTGTATGTATGTGAGACAAAGACAAGGGTAGGATAGGGTAGTGAACGGGTTATAATAGAAACGCTTACATACACCGGTGAAGTCTGAGTTGAGTTGATGATGGCCCAATAATTGGCGGACAAAAGCAGGAAAGTACTGGGCAGGGTACCTAGAGGTAAGACAGATTGGTATCTCATATCGATAACGCGACACGATACGATACGAGGCCAGGACATAAATCAAAGCACGCACACACGCACGCACGTTACTCAAAAGGCCGTACATGGAGTAACACGAGCTGCGTGCCTATCTAGCGCACGCACACAATCTTCACCGCACCGCGCCGCACCGCATTACACCCTCCATGGCGACGGTCACCGCATAAAACACCGTGATACAGAACAACCTGTTTGCATTTACCTTGCATCTACATGATGTGAGCGCACAGCCCGCCCCAAATCAAAGCCGCGCCCCCTCCCTCAACGGAACCTTCTCCCACGCACCCTCAAACCCACAGCCCCGGACCCAATGCGGCTCGCCCGCCTCGACACTATCAACAGCCATATGGCCCAACTTCGTCCACATATCGCCGCTGACCATAAAGCCCTTATGCTCATAGGGTGCGCAAACGCGCTGGCCGTGTGCAAGTGCACGGACCAGTTTGCAAGCGTGGCCATCATCTTCGATTTTATTTACGCGCTGGATGACTTGGTGCATGTCTGAATCGTGGGCGGGTTTGTAGGCGTTGATTTCGTCGACGAGGAGAGCGGGACAGCCGCGGGAGACGTACATGGTGATGTCGTTCCAGGCTTTCCATTCTAGGAGCCGGCGTTGGGTGGAGGGGCGGAGGCGGGTGGAGGGCGATAGGAAGGCGGAGAAGAAGAGGCTGCTGTTTAGGCAGTGCATGTAGAAGAAGTCGAATTTGATTTGGTGGGGTGGGCGTTGGGCTGTGGCTGTGAAGTAGACTATATGTCTTTGTTAGTTTTGATCGGGTTGGAGAAAGTGGGTAAGTAGGAGGGTTGGGCCTACCAGCGGCGTTGATCATCTCGGCCGTCTTCTCTTCCAGTTCTTCTTCCTTGACGGTGTATTGTGCCGCCATCTTTATCATTTCTTCTGGTGCTCTCTTCAAAATACCGTCTCTGATCTTGTTTCCGTCGTCAAAGTGCGCGGATTTACTCACTTTCTCATCCTTCTTGCACTCCTCCAGTATCTGTACAATGCTCTTCTTCGGCCCATTCTCCCCTCGATGCCCCTTGGCCGCTTTCTCGCACCCCAAGAACAGCGGCCCCATCCAGTTATCATGCACAGCAGCCTGTGCCAGCGCCTCTGCTATGATGGCTGGTTGTTGGAACTCGATGCCGAAGCCGAGGTGAATGATGGGATGGAGAAAGCCCGCATACATGCGTACAAGCATGTCATCCGCCTGCTCGGTTTCGGCAAAGAGATGCTTGTGCAAAGTATCCTGCCAGCCGTTTTTGTCGATTTCTTTCTGGTAGTAGACGAGGAAGTCGTGGTAGTACTCCTCTTGACCCAAGTATGTCTTAAAGCGCTCGGGATCGTGCATATCATCGACGATTGATTCTTTCAGGGGCTCCGGCGGACGTTGGTACGACACGTTGACGTCGTAGGCTTTCTGTAGCTCTTCGGGCGAGGCATTGAGGGCGAAGAGGGTGAGGATGTGATGGACGATGTGGTTCTGTCACGGTGTGAGCGAGGAGCATATTTGTTGAAGGATTCCGTTTACATGGAAGCCAGACTGGTTGAAGAAGATGTGATGCTTCTCATGATTAACTTGCAACAACTCACTCGCCTTCTGCGCGCTCTCTGGTCTGAGTCCCTTTACGTAAAACTGAGGTTGCTGCGAAGCTTCAAGATGGATCTTGGATCCAGTTGCCATTGTTCTGATTGCGCCTGAAGGGTTGGTTCTCGGTGGTAGTCGGTGAGCTGTATAGTTAATCTTCGTCAAGAAGCTCGATGGTGGGGTAATGGCAGGATTTAAACGCGCGACTCTGGCAAACATTTACAGTGGCTACGTGAGATCAGCCTGCTTCAAGCACATGGGGGTGAGCGTGTGATATAAGAGCGATCGATGGAAAAGCGTGGCATGATGTATGATGCAGAGCTGATGTGCGAGAGCGAAAGCTACCGCCACAGGCCGGATTGGACAAGGATTATCGTACAACTCCATGACTTGGACGCAAACTAAGTAGCTTCCTGTAGTCTTGTTTTGAGGTGATTGGCTCTAAGCGCACAGTACCTACTATGTAAGCTGCTGATTCGGCGTGGTCCAGTGCGGCTTACTCGGCGATGACGTTTGCGGGGAAGCAAAAGATCGCCGACTGCTGTCAAAAAGAACATATCGATATGTCAGCTCGGATCAAACAAACGCGCGACAGCGAAAATGATGACAACTCCACGTAACAAGTAACCCCATATATTTTGACGAGTTATGCAAAGAGTATATATAGTATATCCCTACCATGCTATAAGCAGGCTCATAAATAGCTTGGAACGAAGATTATGAGCGGAACCTCGGAACCACAGCAGGTCGATGGGGAATACCTAGTATTTACCCTACTGACAAACAAGCTTGACTAATGTGCCCACCTTTATACTCAAAAGCCAGAGTGGGCAGAGTATTCCTATGCCTCCGCCAAAACACCTTGCTATGCTCATATCATGGAAAGAGAAGAAAATGTAACATGAATTGACTTGCCCTCCGCCGCCATTGTGACAAGCCCTCTTAGTCTTTCCGACATCCCAGCCTAGTCGCGGGATGTCCTGGAAACTACTACTACGGTATAGACGGCTCCCCCAATCGCAAAACGGTAAGACGTTAGTTTCAAGGGCAATCCGGCTTGGGCAAGTCTTCAAATGCGCAGCAGAGCGTTGAAGTGCTATCAGTTGAGGAAACAGATGATGACCTGCCATGGACCAACGAAGGGGGCGATGGCCATCCACTGATGCATGGTAAGTCAACGCACGCAGGTAGACTCAACAGCTTTTCCTCCTTTGTCCTCGGCGTAGGAGTATCCTAATACTTCTTTGCCTCCATGCCCTCAGGCGGTGAAGGCTCCACCGTTTTGTTTCCCACGTTGCTCCAATCCGTACTCAGTACCGTACCTCCACTCTCCGAGTAGCTCTTCATCATTGCTCGCTGTTGCTCGGGCGTTGCGTTGCCATACAGTTGCTTGAAGAAATGTGACGTCTCATCACCTTCTATTTCGTCCTGGTCATCGAGGTCGTTAACTACGACCTTGTCCCAATTCTTGACGCCGGATTTGGAGGATGTCGGGTAAGCGGGTGTTGACTCATTGTCTTTGAGGAGATGGTAGGGAACGGATGATTTATTTTCGTTGGTGGAGGCTGCGACAGGGCCATCGCCCTCGAGCTTGTGCCACTTTACCCCTGGTGTCGACTTCCGCAGCGTCACCTCTATTTTGGTGGGTGTGACGCGGTACTTGGATTGTGAGGGGTCGATCGGTGCGTAAAGAGGATCGGCGGAGTAGCTGTATTCGGACGAGTTGACGACGGGGAAGGATATGGAGACGGCGTTCTTCTCAATCTCGACGCTGGCCTTGTCCTTCGGCACGCCCTTGGCCATGATGTTGAGGGTCACGATATCTTGCGACTGGTACCAGTCCGTCTTGATCTTGTCTTTTGGCGTAGGCACGACAGCCGTCGGGGCTTGCGGCATAGGGGCAGGCTCCTCAATCTTGGCCGGCGCTGCAGATGCTGAGACGTTGGGCACCTCGACATCAGGCGTCTCCTTGATTGTGACCTTCCTCTTCTCGTCGTCTTCGGCTATGTCCTCGAGCTTCTTTGCGACCTTGGCCTCCCAGATGGGCAGCATTTTGTCTTTTTCGTCGAGCTGCCTGACGATGCGCAGCAGGAACGCGGCGTCCGCATACTTGGCAAGGTGGAAGAGAGCGATGGCGCGGCGGAACTGGGCGTCTTTGATGAGCTCACGGGAGCCGCGTTTACGTGCAAGGACTACGGCGAGGTCGGCGTCGTTGAGAGATTCTGTGTATTTTGCCGTGCGCTGATAAGCTGTAGCACGACCGATGTAGTACTTGACCGCCGTCGAGTTGACTGAGAGAGCTTTGGTGAAATGCTCAAGAGCTTCCTCGGGCTTGCCGGCGCTGAGAGCAGCGTCGCCTTTGCGAGCGTCGTCCATGGCGGGGTAATCGATATTGGAATGGAGGAATGGCTGTGGAACCGAAATGGGAGTTTGGAGAGAGCTTTTATAATGATTTGATTAGCAGAGTATATATGGACGCCCGCTCACAGGCTGCAGTCTTGGGGTTTTGTCCATGGAATCCGCAAGCGTGACCGTGGAAACTTCCATTGGAGGTGATTGCAGGCCCGAGGGACACACGCTAATCCCCATTAAGCACGCACCAAGTCAAGTACCTATCAGCCTTCAGGGCGGATCAGCGCCGTTATAGCGGGTTGTGACATGTGTTAGGCTTCCTTAACACCTTGACACGAATTC
The DNA here is from genome assembly GCA_010015605.1 of Decorospora gaudefroyi. Classification (NCBI taxonomy): domain Eukaryota; kingdom Fungi; phylum Ascomycota; class Dothideomycetes; order Pleosporales; family Pleosporaceae; genus Decorospora; species Decorospora gaudefroyi. The sequence continues at coordinate 29,023 of ML975393.1, forward strand.
AGCGATCAGTAGGTTGATTCAATCAAGAGCTCACGGTGGACTATTCTCGTCTAGTTATGCATATATTACTATGTACACAAAGGCAGGCAGCAAAACGCCCACAATAATCGTATCAGCATATAAACCGCTTTACAAAGCTATACCAGTGATCAAAGCTTCAACCCCCAAAACAGAATGTTCTACATCTATATCGTGCGCAAGTGCGCAGTTCGCAATGCCCTGTCGGTTGGTCAATAACCCGCTGTCCTACGCTATCTAGAAAAGCACAGCGCTGAAGAGAGCACTGGCCGCGATGATGCCCACAAAGCGGACGGGTACATCGAGACCAGCGGCCGCGCCTTGGGGACTATCCGTGGAGCCGGGAGGTGAACGTGTAGGGCTTCCAGAGCCAGGCTCGGCATCGCCATCGCTTGGCTCACCAGCCGTGTGAGAACCACCGGCAAGGCCTGGACCCGCGCCAGCACCCTCCTTCATGAACTCGGTTGCGCGTTCCGGTATGGCAGGGAGAGTGGTGCCCTTAACCTCCCACTCATCGGACTCGGAAGGGCATTCTGAAGCTTTGCCATCTTTCTTATAGCCACCGTCACCAGTTGGGTTGGCAGTCGCCTTGTAGGCCTTGGCAAGTCTCTTGAAGTCCTCGTTGGGTACGATGTTACCGTCTGCGTTAACCTTGACGATGCCGAAGCCGTTCTCCTCAACAGTGTACTCGTAAACGAGACCACCAGAGTAGACACCAGTCATGTCTTCAGAGTACAGCGCAGCAATCTCGCCCCAGTTGCGCTGGTTGGTGATGCAGCCGAACTCGGACAGGAAGATGGGCTTGCTGTAGGAACTGTATGTCTCGACCTTCTTGTCCCAGCCGGATTTGGTGAACGAGGAGGGGTCGCACCAGGAGTAGTCGTTGAAGGCGAAGAAGTCGGAGCGCTCATCGTCGGTACCGCAGTTGAAGTAGAGAGCTTGGGCTTCAATGTTCTCGGCCACATCAGCGGCGGAGTATCCGACGGGAATAATGCGGCTCTGCCTGTTGGCGATGTATTGCTTCATGTCGCGGGTGACGGCCTTGATGTAAGGAGCGGCGTTGGTGTTGTTTTTCTGGTTGATAACCTCATTCCCGGAAAAGAAAAGAAGCAGGTTGTTGTAGTCGGCGAAAGCATCGATGGTGGCGAAGACGGACTGTAGATATACCTCGTTGTATGACCGGTGAAGGGTCGAGGCGTTTTCGCGGTTGAGTGAGTAGTCGGGGGTGTTCGCATCGAGCGCCAAGTAGATACCAGCATCGTCGAGCATCTTCATTCCCTCGTCGTGGTTCTGCGAATTGTCGATGGTGTAGATACGAACAGTGTTGATGCCAAGGGACTTGAAGTTCTCGACATCGCGTGCGAGGGCCTTGAGGTCAAGCAGAGGGTCGGCGGCGTCGGCAGCTCCACCTGCACAGATTGTTAGCACACGCGTGGGCGTCTGGGGGGGTGTGGGGAGTACGCGCCTGGCTGGTAGGCAACGCCGCGGACGTAAAAGCGCTCGTCGCCGGCGAAGAAGGCATTGCCCTTGACTGTGACGGGTGGTAGGTTGCCTTTGGCGGCGAAGGCCGTGGCAATGGTCGCGGCCAAAACGGAGAGCCCAAGACAGGCCTTCATGACTGCGGTGAGTGGAAAAGTAGAATTAAAAGAGAAGTACAGAGCGCGCCTGAAGTCTAACGAGTGACTGGTAAGTAGGAGAATGAGGCTCACGCAGAGAGAAGGGGAATGGCAGAACAGAAGCCGGGAGGGCGAGCGAATTTGAAGCGACAACACAGGAGATTCTTGCTTGCCACAAGTGCTACATGTGGAACTGCCAACCCGCGTCGCTGGTGTGGCGCCAAGCCCATCTGGATTGGCGGGAGGCACAGGATTGCGGGATCAGCGGGTCCAAGCCATTGGCGGAGCGCTGCCGAGCCCTGGTCAGGGGCAACGCCGCGGCTAATTGGCAGGCGCGACTCTGGACCACGGCGAGATTGCGAGATTGCGCGTCGACACAGCCCCGTTGAGAGCCCAAGACGTCTTTGCGAGAAGCGAATAAAGGAGATAGGAGAGCGTGAGCGCTTGCACTTGCTGTCGCCCAAGGACAGGACGACCGACTGAGAAAAGCCTGATAGCACTAGGGGAGCGGGCACCTGGCACCGCGCCGTGAGAGAATGCCATCGCTGACGTCATTGCAACTTCTAGCCAGTAGCCATGCTGGACGCGATCTCTGCAGGTTGCGGGCAGGGCCGTGGAGATCCGAAGTCTACCACCGATCGCCGTCAGCATCTCATGCAGCCTGTAGAATAGCTACTGAGGCACCCAGCTGAGCTCGAATAATAGCTAGTAAGTTGACAGTAGGGCAGCTGCCACCTCCACGACTGCTTACGGCAGCGGCGATAGATAGTTGCTTCACCTGGGTAGTTCCTTCCCGCCCACAACTCTGCTCCTTCCAAGACTCAACACCTCACCTTCTATCATCGTTCCGCTTCGTTAATACATCGTCTATACACAGTACATGGGCTTTACACGAGCATGGAAGCATGCGTGACTGCAACAATGGCTTGCCCCGCATGTGTATGGTCTGGTGATCTTAGCCACCATCGCTGGAGCGGTCACGACAACCATCTCAGTCGCATTTCTTATCAGACAACCTCTACTGATTGCCTTAAACAACACAGTCTGGCGTGTGTATCGAGCGATTGAAGCATCAACATCTCACCATGTCGGATTATACATTTCCAACTGTGGCTTGCGGCTGAGGACGGCCACGCATCATCTTCTCTATATCTTCAAAATTCTTCCCCTCGTCTATCCCTTACCACGGCTCAATACATCGACTGTTGTTCCCCTCTCATTTCCTCACAGCACTCCTAATGCCATTCACCGATACAAGCCCCTCTAAACCAGGTAGCTGGCTATGCGCCGACGGCCCTTACCAAGAGCGCATTACATCCTTATGTGAACGCTACCCTGGCCTACAACAGCCTGATCCAGAGAACTCCGCAGCACCATTGACTTCACGTAAAGTGCAGGTGACACTGCTAACCGTCAATGAGAACAGCAAATATCGTCGAGAACCGCCCATCACATTACCAACCGGACTCCAGCGTCTGAAGCACAAGTTGCAGTCGAGAGAAGGCTCACAGAATGTATGGCTGGTTGAAAATATCAACCCAGAAGCCGTCGCACTACTGGGCGCCCACTTCAATATGGATCCAAATTTCTTCCTGGACTACGAACGCGTGTCCAAATGGGCTCGGCGCGCCGACCAGCCAAATCTGACACCTATGCTGGCCACGGATGCCGCCAGCAGACTCTACTCGGTAACCAAATACTGCGAGCTTAGGCGGCTCGATGGCATCGATTCGTACTGTGTATCCTGCGCGGATTCTGGGAGGTTTATTCATCGTATGAAGCGACCGAACCAGAATACCCACAAAAATGAGTTCATGACAGTGTCTATCATAGACCGGAGAGTGGCGTATTGGCATCGCACAGTAGGTGCAGATGGTTGGGATGGTATGACGGGCAAATCTTGGCATTCGATGTCTTGCTGACCATGAACAGTCGTCATTTTGTGTGATCCGCCTCTCCGACGACCACATGTATGGAAACCCGGCAAGGAAGGCAAGGACGGCACCTTTGATGCAAACCTAAGAGCGTTTGAGCGTAACGAACCCTTCCAGGGTGGCTTCCGCGATTTCACGAGCCCCACAACAGTTTCCCCTCACGACTGCGCATATCTGACGAGAAACTCGTTGTCTGAAGATATATCCTACTATCTCCTGAACCTCAAAGCATTGGGTATAACTAGCCCCTCATTAAGTCCTGGTCACACGGATCCGCTATTTATCCTCCAAAAAATCATCGCAGCACACTACATGCAGCTCATGAGTTTTACGACTAGCCATATAAGGAGCTTGCAACGCTTCCTTGTCCGGAACGACGTGCTTCACGACGTGGAAATCGACTGGGTGGAAGCACGCTGGAGCGAGATTGTCGACATCACGCTCCGCTGCAACGAGTACATTGACAATCTCGAAGCAATGATGTTGGGCTTCGGCATCTCCTTTGAGGAACCCCAACCGATACGCAGTAATAACTGCAACAACGACATCTCACTCGATTTTCAGTTTATTCTGCATCAAGCTCAAGCCTGCAAGATACGTGCCTCGGAACTCAACGGCGCTTTGACAGCTCTGACGAGCATGGTGTCTAATGCGCAAGCGCATGATGAAGCTCGTGTCTCGCTCCGTGAGGCGAAGAACGTGAAGGCTCTGACTATCGTCGCCATGCTATTCATCCCCCTATCCTTTACATCAGGACTGTTCAGCATGAATGAGCAGTACATGCCCGGCCGAAACGACTTCTCGACATTCTGGTTTGTCAGCGTACCACTTATCATCATGGTGTTTGCGGGAGCTGTCGTAGGGGAAGTAGGTTACGGTGACGATGGGAAGTGGGGTTGGGGAAACTTTTTCCACGGTCTGGCACAGATTCTGAGCGCCTGGGCAAAGGCATTGCGGGTCTGCGGGAAGCGTTGTCGAGACAGGGCTCGAAAAGGTTATTTGCCTGCGGGGGAGCATACACCCAACAAAGAGGCGATACCCGGCCCCGCAGGTGTAGGATCAGTTTGACACCAAGCAAAGCAAATATTTCGGCGTTTGGCAAAGGGGTACACCATGAGATTGAGATCACCGCGGGCAACTATGCTAATAAGCTTGCGTCGTTCCTTCGCCTGATTGGTCACGATCGTGGTCAAGACGGGTGGAGATATTCATTTCTAACGCCCTGTTCACCACGCCTCACTAACCTTTATGGTGGCCGGACATTGGAATCCTTGCAAAGTCAATTGTCGATACGCTCGGTGTAGTTTCATGTGGTACCCGCCGCCAACAGAACAACCGCGCCGCATACCGGTACACATCCCTGTCGCAGCATCCCAACGGACGAACCCCAAGGGAACTCCTGGCGCCACCACGGCAGATAACCCAGCAATGCGGTTTGCGACTCTAAAATTACACCACCGCAAGGCACATTCCCCAAAGACTAAGGAAGATGCGGGCGAGGCGCAGTATATGCGGAAGCGCGGACAAAGGCAGGTGCAGATATAGATATATCCAAGTACGCGCATCGTCTTGGTGCACAAAGTAACTACTCAAACAACCAAAAAATGACCAACACCACTATTATCCTGGCTTCGCTACCTTTCCTGGCTCAGGCCACATACCTCGACCCATTGCTGCGCCAGCAAAAACCACTATCTCAACCCACATCTGACCGCGTCGTTGAGCTCACAGTACGTTGCATCACCTTCCCACAATCCCTTGAACAGGTAGATTAACCGCTATAACAGCTAGACGCAGACCTGCACTACCATATCCCCACCAACTCCGACATCTACCCCCCACTTCCTCTCCAAGATCTGCAAAAAGGTGCCCTCGGAACCGATCACGAAATCGTAACTATCAACATCCCGCTCAATGCATCGATGCCCGGCTCCGCCACTCTCAGCAAAGCAACAAAAAAAGACTGGAGGCCACAATCTACAAGCCAAATAACTTGGATCGAGTCACCCAATACCCCTGCAGACGCACAAATCCCATTACTAGACATCAGCATCCGCAAAGGCGGCATGATCAGCACAGAAGCAGACTCCGCAACACTAGACCTTAGCACCCCATTTCTGCACGTACCAACGAGCATATGGGATATCCTTGTACTGGCCACGCAGCCGCGGTCTGAAACCGCTTCCGATGAGCTCGTTGTCGACTGCGCTAAACGGCGTATTTTCCCTGACTTGGTGTTTGGAATGGACGGCGAGCGGGGTGAAGATGAGCTGGTTGTCCGGCCTGAACAGTATGTGTTGCGGACTGAGGATGGGGCGTGTAAGTTGCTGGTGAGGAGTAGTGAGTCTTGTCATGATGGTGGGGTTGTGATTGGGTGGGCGGCGCTTCGCGGTCGGGGGGTTGTGTTGGATTGGGCTGAGGGGCGGATCGGGTTTATGTGATGAGGGAAGGGGAATCGGTATGTTCTTTTTAATGTAGGTGATGCTTCTTTTTTTTGTGGGCGATGTTGGAGTGATTCACGTTGTGAGTGGGTTGCACTCATACATACTACCGTTCTCCGTAATTTTGGCTTTCGATCTGCGAAAAGTATTTGCATGGGAGTGACACCGTTGTTATTACTGTGGAAGTTGGTGGTGGAAAAGCTCGCTCATTTCCCACTAGTATATGCACACAAATCTTATGCTAAGTAGTGCGGAGCACTACCTACTACCTTCGTGCCTTGCAAACCTGGTCTGGCTTCCACTGAGCTCTCCACTCAACCACCTGAGAAGCTCCAACTCTGCGGTACGGGTGGGAATCATGACTTGTTAGAAATTCTCGTGTATTGGCAGGTGCTGTCTGAGGATACATGTTACCAGAATAGGCCTAGTAGAGATAGTATATGAGGCGTTTCTCCTCACAGATTCAATCAACACTTACGTACTACTCTTTACTTCTTTAGAAGACAAACGTACATGACGTGTGCGCCGTAAATCACACTTCTTTAATTACTTGACTAAATGTAAGGAATCGGGCAGGTATGTCATGATGAGTGGCCTTGTCCTCGACCTCATATGCACCGGAGCAACGCATTTTTGTTCGATCGCATGATAGCTTGGAATGTGTAGCGCTACGTCTAATTTCATATGTTTCTATACTATCCTACTAATTCTGGGCTCTTAGTTCTGTTTCATGATACATTCCTTGATTCGACTAGGGACAACAGCGACTCGTCGTACTACATTCCAACGTGCCTACTCCCAACAACTACGTCTATCTGGCTAGAGACGCCCCAACAGGCTCCATGCCGTATGGGTTTGTTTTGACAATACAACACAAGAATTCAAAAATGTGACGTATATCTTAGAACAGGGTTGAGACTTACATGTCTAGGCCAAGATTTGTTCCCGTCACTCATTCTTACACCACGCTAGTTTGTTGGACCGTGTCTTATTCCGTCTCTCGTTAATAACAACCTCTACGGCTGGCCACTATGAGGGCTTTCTTGTTCGGAGCCCTGCTTGTGCAGACTCTGAGCGCACAAGGCACCGATGAATCTGCCACGGCAGTAAACATTGCCATTACGGATGTCCGCGAAACCCCAGCACCCCTAATAATACCGGGCCCCAATGCACTCTCCGAAGCCGAATTATCATCGCAGGCGGCTGCAGCCGGTGCAGGCGCTGATACCACTGTCGACGCTTCTAGCGGCGAAACCACTCCTTTTGCTGAACCTGATTTCGTGCTCCCAATTGGCACGGCGGATGTCATTTTCGACTCTATTTCCTCTCAAGGCCTGAATGCGTTTCAAGCCACAACGGACGCTGCCCCCAGCTTTAATGGAACGGCATTGACCTCGCCCATGACTTCAAGTCTGGAGCCCACGCCTACACCAGAGCTTGACCCCAATGGCGCCAATAGTCTTGAGCCAGATGCTCCCCAGACACTTTGGGATGAGTTTGGAAATCCTATCACCATTCCTGCCCCTGGAACATCAACAGGCCCTACTACTCCTTTCGGTGCGCAGGCAGTGTCAGAGACATCTTCCCTTGTCTCCGAACCTACCATGGCCAGCGAACTTCCCGCCAACCTTCATCCTCAGCCTACCATGAGCCCTAGTACCCCCGGCTCCAACTTGACCGGTCTTGCAACTCCCACGGTTCTTACGAACATTTCCGCACCGGAGACGAGTACATCGCCAGGCTTAGATGCTCAGGATTATGACGCCGGAAATAGGCCAGGTGGTAGCTGGAGGGGCCCTGACACCTGGGACAATGGCAACTACGATGGACAGGACTACACGGTCGATGAAGAAGATAGCGCGGATATCGAGTGCCCTTGGTGGTGTCTTCCCGACTATTACAAGAACAACGAGGAGCATACTGGCGAAGACGGCACCGACTATCCCGCGGACAATAGCAGCGAATATTCCCCCGAAGATGGCACAGGATACCCCGCCGACGATGACACTGGATACCCCGTCGTTCGCAGGCCAGCGAGACGCGCACTTCGCGCACGCCAGTCTAGTGGCGGTTTTGTGGTTTTCAACTGGCCCGATGCTAGTGACGATAGCGTAGACGGTGAAGATACTTACCCAGCTGGTACTGACACAACCGGTGTTCATACAACGGGCGCTGGCGACCTAAGCAGCTGCCCTGCAATCTGCTCCGTCGATACCTACCCGGGCACGGAGCCGACCATGACACGCAGTCGTACTTGGGGCTCATACTCGACCCCGACGGAATCATACACGCCTGTTACCAACTCGACCACCTCTTACTACTGCGGCTACGGCGACAGCAGTCCGTACTGCAACCATGACGAAACTACGTCGACGAGTACAATCACCGACACTACCCTCGTTACCCTAACCAGCACCACCCCATACTTCACCTCCACGCCCAGTGCATACCCAGACTCAGACTCAGACCAGAGCTGGACCGGAGACACGATCGCTGGTATCTGCCCCAAGACGTGCAACCCCTTTTACCCCAACCTGAACTTCTGCGACATCACTACGAGTTGCACGACCACTGGAGGCCCCAACAACAGGTACTACTGTGCCTGCAGAGCTGGCTACCGATCGAGCAAGTGGAATCCCAAGGACTTTAGCAAGCAGTTCCATGTTCCTGGACAGCCGTATGTGTATGTTGCGGCGGGTGTGGTGTGCGACGAGGTTTGCGTAGATCAGACGTGTGCTGCGGTGCTGGTGAGGCCCAAATGTTTGTAAGAACGAGAAATGATGGATTGGAGAGGGTGGGAGGGGGAAGGTAGGTTAGTCATGGTTTTTGCTGTATGTTGGTTTTGTTGGTTGATCATGTGTTTGTGTGATGGCATGTTCGTGTCGGGTGGTGGAGGTCAATGGTGGATAGGGGATGTAATCTGTGTATTGTCAACGCATATTCTTTCCCAAAGCCCTGGTATTTACAGTGACATCCAAACATCCCGTATCGAACGTGAAAATGATAGAAAGTTCAACGAATGTGAGATGCCGCTATGAGGGGATGGGATAGCTCGGGTGAAGGTCGGACCTCCGATCTCGCCGCCAAACCGCCACTTTCAGTTCGTCGGATTTCAAAGCGCTCCACAACCCTCACACGACACACCATGCGCCATCCACGACACCGTACCCACCACCCCTTTCCCGAACACGCGCCCGACTGAAATCCAGTCACAATCCCAGTTACAGTATTTAACGAAACCGCCCGCAATGCCGCTCGACAACATCCGAAACATAGTCCTCGTCCTCTCCGGTAAAGGCGGGGTCGGCAAATCGAGCATTACCACCCAACTCGCCCTCACCCTATCCCTCCAAGGCCACACAGTCGGCGTCCTCGACATCGACCTAACCGGCCCGAGTATACCCCGTTTCTTCGGGATCGAGGATGCAAAAGTGAGGCAGGCGCCCGGTGGCTGGATACCGGTAGACGTACACGGTGCACAAACACTAGCAAGCAAAAAGGAAGCCGGACAAGAAGACCAAATCGGCGCCCTATCATGTATGTCGCTCGGATTTATCCTGGCCTCGCGCTCTGACGCCGTCATCTGGCGGGGCCCAAAGAAGACGGCCATGGTGCGGCAGTTCCTTACCGATGTCCTCTGGCCGCCGCTGGATTACCTGTTGATTGACACGCCGCCTGGGACGTCAGACGAACATATTTCCCTACTGGAAACGCTGTTGAAGAATACGACGCCGACACCGCAATCGGGTCTGCCGTTCTTAGCCGGCGCCGTGGTGGTGACGACGCCGCAAGCTGTCTCTGTGTCCGATGTGAAGAAGGAACTCAATTTCTGCAAGAAGACGGGCATCAGGGTGCTTGGCGTGGTGGAAAATATGGCGGGTTTCGTGTGTCCGAATTGCTCCGAGTGCACGAATGTTTTTAGTAAAGGCGGGGGAGAGGTCATGGCTACGGAGTTCGAAGTGCCGTTTCTGGGCTCGGTCCCGATTGATCCTGCATTTGTCGAGTTGGTCGAGAGTGGCACGAGGCCCGTGTATCCCGAGGGGACCAGGGTGGAGGGCAAGGCGATTAGTGGGTCGAGGGAGAAGGAGACTACAGAGGGCTTGTTTGTGGATAAGTATCGGGATTGCTCGTTGGCGCCGCTGTTTGATGGCTTCGTTTCGAGGCTCAAGACCGACATTGGTATGATTGGTTGAGGAAGATGGTGGGGATGGGTCGATGGCAGAGGCGACGCTTGCGATATCGCCTTATTTAGACGGCGACGAGATACTGTACGACTGTACGTATGTGGCCTTCGTGTGGGCTTTTTTCTTCTTGTAACATTATTCCAGCTCCGCCCGTATTCTTTTTTTATCTTCTCTCTTCTAGTTTCTCATAGCATTCTCACCACGTTCCCTGTTCCTTTTCGTCGCTTGTCTAGTCCTACACCCGAACTGCTCGGGTTGCATTCAAGATCCTTTTCAAGTCGCTCGATGAGTCTTCGAGAACGTAACGATGTCCTGTATTTTCACAATGTACACCAAAGTGATCTTCCTATCCTACATTACTAGTCAGACGCACAAAACATCCTCTCCTTTTCTCTCTCTCCAACCCACCCTTCCTTTCTTGTCCCTCGATAGATATAGCAAAAATCAGCGTCCAAGTAAGATACCAGGATCAACCGACAAGAGCTATCACTCACCTTGTGACTGCCGACTTCCGGTCGGAGATCCTGGTGCCTTGGAGCCTGTCCATAGGCGGAGTCTGGGGAGCACGCTTGCTTCTATAGGTCAAGCGGCGCCATCGGCTGGTCGGTGAGAGAGCGGGTCAAGTGACGCGCTTTTCAAGTAAAGTTGAGCGCAAATCACTATCGCTATTGGTCCATCCGTTACCTAGCGCCATATATAGTCCCGCGCTGCGCTTTCCTGTGTAAACAACCCCACGCGTTGGTCCTCCGCCTTCTGTCCTTACTCCCACCCTCCACCTAACAACAACTCTTGCAAGTTATTCCCCGTCTCTCTCGAAAGCAAGCGCGACTCAACGAGCGACAATCGGGATAGGAACTACTGCCAATACCTCCCAGTGTTGGAGCGTACGGTGTACGCGATCAGCGACTTGCGCGACACTAACTCTCCGACCGCCTACTCAATACCATGGACCCCGCGAGCAACAGTGAGTCGCGGGATCCTTACCAGGCTGCCGGCGAACCGCAACAGATGTCCTCTCACGACACTCAAGTATATCCCCAGATAAACGCTTCCAGAAACGGTACTGTTGATACCCGCACCCCAGACGAAGAAACCCAAACTGCTGCGGACCAGCATCGTGACGTAATTGAAGACATGACGGTCCAGGACGGCTGTGAAGGCAGCAAGCCGCAACGCCTTGTCATCAAGCTGAATCACAACACCCGTGGTACTCCAGTCCCTTCATCCGAGACTCGACTTCCTGTCCCTGGTCCTTCGAAGGATCATACATACGACTCTCCCTCCGCCGACATGTCGAATCCCGCCGACGGGGACACACTGTTCAAGAAGGAGACTGGAGATGTCGAGAGGCCATCTCAACCCCGCGACACTTCATTTACGACGTCCAGCGCATACGACCCGAAGATCAAGAGCGAGAACGATGGACCCGTCGATCGTGATCGCGTCGCATCTGAGCAACCCCTGACTGGTCTTGCGAAAGAACCAGGTCAGGTTGATGTGGTTAAGACTGAGCCCACACATAAGGAACATGACGTTGTCGAGCCGGCCAAGCAAGGTCAAGGTCAAGACCAGGACGAAATAAATGTTCAACTCCACCAAGGCGAAGACATGGCGTCTGTTCAAGACGACGATGACTCCGTTAGTACGATCTCAAACATTGACGTCCATCCGCCAACTGAGCGTGGAGACGCGGCAGCTGAACCGAACAGCGAGGATTATCAAGAGCTTGATCAGGAACACGCCAGCGATCCGGTCGAAGAAGGAGCTGGAGACGAACTACCGAGCCAGGCTGCGCCAAATCATGTTCGTGCTGGTAAAGTAACGCAGCATTCTGATGAAAGCTACGTACCTGACGACGCAGACGTCGACCTCGATGAGGGGCTCAGTAGTGAGAGTATTCAACCGCCCTCGTTCAGCGGAGAGGAGTCTGATGAAGATGGCGCCGGTAAAGGTGATGAGACCGATGGAGAGGATCAGGAAGAGGAGGAAGCTGACCGCCGTCCACGCTCATCTGGTCCGATGTCGAAGAACACACTGAAGGTGCAAAAGTTCAGGAGCCAAAGCCACCAAGGGTTTACCGACCCGGTTCACTCCACCAACCAAGCATCTCTTTCACTTCACCAACCCCCTAAGGCCTCATCTCAGAGCACGAAGCAGAGCCGCTTCTCACCGCATGGATACCCGTCTTCACGATATGTCCCGGAGGACTCTTCCGGCCAGTCCTCCCAGCAAAGCTCTAACCCGAACCTCGAATACGAACAGCGGCTCATGATGCTGATTGCGCAGAAGAAAAGGGATCTCGCAGCGCACAAGGCTCTTGTGGCACGTCAGCAGGGTCTTCAAGCACCAACTGGTTCTGGCCACGCGCCGCAGCAGATGAACAAGCCTTGGCCTATGCCCATGGGCCCTCTGAGCTACCAACACGCTCCAAACGCTTATCAGCATGACTCTTCCGATGTACCTTACATGTTCGGGCAGTATCCGGGTCAGATGCCAATGTTTAGCGGCGGTGAGATGCAGTCGGGCGAGATGCCGAACATGGGCCAAGGTCCTTATCCCTCGCAGTCATACAACATGCCTGTCAAGCCATCGTTGCGTTCGAATTCGAACAGCCGCTTGTTGGGCTCGTATCCCGTACAAGGTCTCTCGGATATGGGAGAGAAAGTCTTCGACGAGCACGACTGCGCCGATGAAGGTGAAGCGTCTGACGACGGTAAACCGCTTAAGTCGGGCGTGAAGGCTCGCCCAACGGTCATGAGCCAAGACTCGGTCACGGGGCCAAAGACTTCTAACCAGCGTCCCCACAACCCTGAACAAGATTCAGACCCCGACGTCGAATTCATCTCCAGCACGCGACGAACAACCAAGCCCAACGTCCAAAACCCAACCCTCAAACAACGCCCCCTCCCCCAACCCACAGACACCACGACCATGCCTGCGCCCCCCTCCCCCGAAAAGATCGACTGGGCGCTCCCCACCTACGAAGTCCAGCCCATACCCGCCACCAAGAACGAGGAAGTCCCCTCCGCCAAGGTCTCCCTCCCAGGCATGGTCCGCGAAGAACTGCTCCTCTCCCCCGACCACTCAGAGCAAGAAGTCCTCCTCCTCTTGCACGTCTTCCTCCCCGCCCAGCGCGCGCTCCCCACGCCCGAATCCGAGCCAGCCGTCGCCCTCATCAACTTCCACACCATCGCCGTCATGGTCCTCGAAGCGTACGCCCAATACGAAATCGGAGACGAGTTCGGGCTCGGCCGCGGCCACTGGCACGAATCGCACAACGACGCCGCCAACGAGGCATACGAGCGCGTGCGCCACGCAACGGATGCAGATGTCGACGAGATCTTCTTCGCGGTCGTCGACCGGTGGCGTGCGGGCCGCGAGAGCGGTAAAGCGGCGCTCAGGCTTGTGCGTGGCGCGCAGGAGTTTTGCGATGTGGCGCTTGATGTTATTTATTGGGTTAAGGAACACGGGCTTTTGGGGCCTGAGGCTCCGGGTGGTCCGAAGGGTAAAGGGAAGGGTAAGGCTAAGGAGAAGGAGGAGGAGCCAACGAAGAAGGCGCCGGGTAAACGTCCTGGTACGTCGATGCTGCCGAATGAGGTCCTGCCACGCAAGAAGAGCAAAGTTGATGCTGGGTCTGCGTCTGCTCCTGCTCGCAAGAAGAGGGCTAAGCCTAGTAACAGTGGGGTTACGGTTACGGTGAGGAAGAAGTGAGGACCGGGGGGGGGGGGTTCGCTTTCCATTGCCCTTTTCGCTTCCCGTCTGTTTGGTTGGGTTGGGTTGGGGCTTGGTGCGTCTGTGGGTGGATGGATGTCTTCTCTCCCTTTTTACCCTCTTTCACCTTTCTTTTGCGGACGATGCGAGGCGATACGTGCCCCGGTGAAGATGCAAAAATTCTTTCCTTGCACTGCCTTCCCCTTCTTTCTTTCCCAAGCTTTAGGCATTGACGAGTTTCAAAGACTTGCACGAACGGTATGGAGGTGCAGACCCAGACTTTTAGTTTTCCTTGGGTCTTATTGTGTCTAGAAAACCTCAGATTCTATCCTCGTTCTTAGATGTCTAGTCTACTTTTCGTGCATTCAACCCAATTTTTTGATGTATAGTGCTGGGTTGACGTTTGGGAAGGGTATGTCTTTGTATAGGCCTGTACTAGCATAGTCAAGTCAAGTCATGTCGTGTCATGTCATTCTATCTGTGGATACTTAACTCGTTAATGGTATGTATATGGATTGGATTGGATTGGGGATGTGGGTTGATATGGAAGACTGGTGTTGGGAGAGGGTTCTTGATGGTGATGGGATTATACGTATACGCCGTGAAGTCACGTCTACATAACATGGCATAGCGTAATGGTACCAAAACTGTGCTCTTAGACTGCGTGCTGGGTAGAGAGAGAGATGGTTGATTGATATACTCGGATGAATGGATGCATGAGAACATTATGTAAGGATGGTGCTACTATTACTGTCGTGATACGCTTACTACACAGACAGGATATACAGCAAAGAGATTCAATTGGAAGCTTTACATAAGAAGACCTAACAAAACGGAACAACAAGATCATCCATAGAACCCGCGAGCTAGCCGGGCCGCAAGCTACCAACGCATATACCCACGCCTCCCACCCTGATCTCGGCTCCCATCAGGAACCCTGGCACCACCGTCCCACTCCCCTAGCCTGCGCCACTCCTCGGAATCCTGCCAGACGCCGTCCTCGGGAACCCACTGTGCCCGACAAAGCGGACACTGCTTCCTGCCCTCTGGTCTGCTTAGCAACAATTGGCGAAGGCATTCGGTTCCGATGAGGTGAGTACAGCCTTCGATGCCCGTGATTTGAACACAGGGGTGTGTTGCTGATGCTGGTTCGAGACAGATGGGACAGTCTGTGTTGGGCGGCGCGCTGCTGGATGAGGAGATGGGGTGGGTGTGGTGGCGGATGAAGGATTCTAGTGTTTCTGTGCGGTCGGGGACCGCGGCGGGGTCACGGACAGTGGTGGCGGAATGGGGGTGGGGGTGGGGTTGGAGTAGGTGTTCATGCGTGGTGCTGCGGTACGGGTTGGAGGGGTTGGGGCGCGGATTGGGATGGATGGGGTTGTTAATGTTGTTTGGCCAGAAGGGGGACTGGAAGGGCGCTTCGCTGCGGGCGGGGCGATGGCTGCTGGGGCGGGTGCTGCGTGGTTCTAGTCGAGATGGTCTGCGGCGTTCTATTCTCGCGACTGTGCCTTGGGCTCTACCTGAGGGCTGGCTGACGCGGATATTGTAGCGGAATGGACCGTTGGGACCGTAATCCTCCTCGTAAACATTGCCGTTGCTGTCCTGGTAGGTGGAGGAGGAGTAGTTATAGGTGTGACCTCTTCCCATTGAGCCGTAGCCGTCGCCGAAAATACCCATATCGCTAGGGAAACGTTCTTCGATGAGACCAATACCGCCTGGACCACCTCGAATAGGGCCGCCCACCATGACGCCAGCGAAGTCTTCGTCGTAGTTTTCGTCGTAGTGAAGACTATTGCCATAGCCTCCGCCGTAGTTTCCACCCTGTGGTATGACTCGGTAGCCGCCACCACCACCTCCTCCGCCACGGAAGGGATTGCCTCCGCTCCCGATGCCGCCTCGGAAGGCACTGCCGCGTCGACCACCACCACTACCGTGATAGCATAAATTACACATGTTGTTGTAGTGGGTGTCCGAATATGTGGTGTAATTTAGTGTTGGTTGAGTTGTAGTTCTAAGTGTGGGATGTAAATCAAGCCAGGAAGAAGCGTGGAAAGTCTCAAGTAGACTGTGGAGTAAAAAATGTAGGTGAACAATGACCAGCACAGGGCGCGCAGCCAGTGATTCGCGAGTTGGTGTGAAATGATACCGACTGGAAAGAGGTGGGTTTCTCGGTTAGGTGTGCTGAGTTGAGAGCTCCTTGGTGAAAGTTAGTAGTGAGCTGGAGTAATTGACCGACGGGTAGGAAATGCAGGGCGAACTGAAGATAAGATGAAGGAATGACGTTACAATGTCACCGGTACATCACAGCTAGGCACAGCTGTTCTCCCATGACTTTCACTCTGCTGAACCTTGTGACCATGAGGCGGTTGTATGGCTGGTCGTTCACAAAGTCGCTGCGACAATGAGCAGCTCCTTCATGGTAGTGAGGCAAGTCGTCAATATAGTAGGTGGAAACCCGATGGGAATTAGCAGCGTTGGCTACTGGGGCTATACAGTGGTGTTGCGTGTCTTCAGGCGTCGCTATATGCATTACAATCGAAGTATGTGGTGGCGCAGTCGCCCTTTCGGTATACGAGAGAAATGAAGAAGGCTTATATTGCGAGATATAACATCGTACTCGTGGAAGCGATTAGAGGACGTTACAGACGAAATGCTGACATGGCTATTCGTACAGATTCTAAATCTGGTTAACAAACATTGATCAAGCCAGAATCTGACACAATATTGATGTCAAACAGCACGAAGTGAGTCGGGATGGCTCAGACGTTAGTCCTAAGAGATAATTTTCCTCAGGGGTATCGTCATCGGCGTACCGGTCGCTTCACAGACCTAGTTGACGATACTTTCAGGCATCAAACATGTTCTATTTCTTGCTCTTCTTCTTGTCGCCATCTTTGCCGTCCTTGGCAAACCCGCCCAACACTAGTGCCTCTCGCGCTGCCGTGTTGATGATGCGAAAGCGATCTGGCCCGAGAAGGATACCGCCGTACCATCTCGTAACGATGACCATGACGTCCCATACATCCATCAGCTGCATCAGGTGCAGCATGCGCGATCCGGCTGCAGTCTCGCCATCGTCATCGCAGTCCTGGTAGGTCGTGTGGTTGGGGCCCTTGATGCGCCATGCGGTCATGTTATGAGTAGCACGGGCGGCCTTCTTGTCCGTCGCCAGAAGATGAGCGACATACTGCCGGGCTTGCGCTGGTGATGACACAGGCGCCACGCGGGCTAAGAAAACCGACTTCTTCTCGGTAAGAGCCGGGGCGATGATCCAAAGTGGCTCGGGTCCCAGATCGATAGCCGGATTGGGCGGCATATAATCAGATTCTTCCTCTTCTATATGCACGTCCTCGTTTTGATCATGCAGCTGGAGATGTCCTTGCTCTTCCGCGTGTTCCAAAGCGACTTTTGCTTCCTCCAGCAGATCGTAGATGCATGCTTCGCCAGGGCGATATACGTCTGCCAGTACACTCCGAACGACGTCTACTGCCCGGCTGCCCATGCCCTTTGGAACATCCTGTCCCACGCTCAGGGTGCCAAGGACTGATGGCGGCGCATCTGGATAGTCGGCCGGGAACTCGATGCGAAGCGTTACGGATGGCAGAGAAGGCAGCCGTAAGCTGTACGACCTTGCCTCTTCATCGATGGGTGCTAGAGTCCCTTCGTCGAAGATGGCGTTGAGAGAGGTGACTTCGTCCTGAATGGCGTCGTTGGCCGACATGGTTGCGGCTGCCGTGGCCACAATGGGGGGGGGGTCACGGGGTGTGCTAGAGCGGGAAGGCGCGCTAGCGTTAGCGCCGTTTCTGGAAAACAACCTGCAGGCACGTCGCGGTCAGCTCCCACGCTCCTTCTCCCCTCATCCTCATCCTCAAGTCCGCCGTCCCGGGAATCGGAAGCCGGATTCCAACCACTGGACGTCGCCAGCCATGGCGCAAAGCGATGAAGCGAAGCGCGCGAACACCGTGCTGACCATTGCGCAGCTCAAACTCAAGCAGACGCTCAAGAAGGAAGACGCTGAAGCCCGTCTCGCGCCCGTCGCCATCGACCTTACTGCGCTCTTCTTCAGCTATATTGATGCTGTTCTCAAGCAGAACACGCACGTGAACATTCAGGTATCTAACACTATGAAGCCATTGCTCACCTGTATGTGGGAGCAGACTAATTCGCCCCCCCTAGATATGCACAGAGTGGATTGTCAAGCACGTAGCTCCCTCCAAAGCCCGGATTGCCATACTCGGAGCCTACCTTGTCGCACTCTCAAAGTCCATCCTCGTGGACCAGGATGCACCACGCCTAGCAAAGAAAGCAACCCGTAACCGCATGGATCTTTTGTGCATTCTCAACGATGTCCTCCATACTGACAAGTTCCATCGTCGCAGCATGGCAAAGCCGGGCATCTTCGCCAGTGAATGTGGTGGCTTCGTCGCCGACCTCATTGAGCAAGCCGCTGCCTATATCAGCGAGAAGGACTCGCAGCCCGAGCGCAAGCTAAGAGCCATCATCAACTACTGGGCCGTCAACCAGCTCCTTAGCGCAGAAGACCTCAAAGCCGGTCGTGCTAAGGCGGACGAGGCGCTGTTTGTAGCACAAGGTGGCACGCCTGTCCGCAAGCGCACATACATTCTACCCGAATACCACGGCGACCAAACTGCAGCATTCAACGATCTACCCGCCTCGTACATGCTTGAACCCATGATCAAGGACCCGAAAAAACCTATCAATCCCAGGGCCATCAAGGTACAGAAGCTCGACAAGAAGCCAGCCAGTCCATTTGTCCGCAATCTGTTCGACAACTTCCGTGAGAATATTGATCTCAAATACACCCCGACCGGCGACAACCCCACGAGCGAAACCTCCAAGTACAGGCTATCACTGGATCCCATGGGCCAGCTGGTCAAACAGAACAAGGAGACAGGTGAGACGGCAACAGCCACAAACGCTTATGGCTGGTCGGCCAAGTTCTGTCAAGACATGCGGCAGTACGGCGTGCCGGAAACAATTAAGATTGCGCGGGAAGACAACGAACGTACGAAGGGCATCCATGACGTCCGATCCCCGTCCCAGCCTCGCGGCGATGGACGATGGAGCCGACGATCGTCCACGGCAGACTCAGGCTACAGGCGTGAACGAAAGAGATACAACCGTAGTCGTAGCCGTAGCCGCAGCTATGATCGTCGCGGCTCAGCATCGTCCTACGCTAGCCGTCGCTCGCCTTCGAGCTCCAGGTCCCGCGACATGAACCAAGGCCGGCGCATGAAATCGCCTCGACCCATCCGCAGAGGCTCCGACGACCGCGGACGAAACTATGAAGATCAAGGTCCTAACCAGGGACGGCCACCATCGAGATCGTACGATAGAGAGGCCTCGCAGTCAAGGCGTCAGTGGAACACGCCCGGTGGCCCGAACCAACTCACTCAGGGCAGTCCAGGAAACAACCAGTATCACAACCCGCCTATGCTTTCTCAGAACTATGGACAAGGTCACTCCCAGCCTCAGCAGCCGAATTTGCCTGGCCACTTCCCCGGTCAATTCCCGATGCCGCAGTACGGAGTTCCACCACCTCCCCCGCCGCCGTTTCATGGTCCTGGAGGCTTCGTCCCACCACCGCCCCCGCCGCCGATGTACAACGCTGCCTGGGGCCCTCCACCACCTCCTAACCCTAACGTGTCGTCCAACGGTCAGCAGTACGGCAATCAGCATGGAAACAACTTCGGCCCCGGTAACAACCCGCCTTATGGTCAGAACCGAGGTGGACGTGGCGGACACAGAGGTCCACGTGGTGGCTACAACGGCAACAGAGGAGGAGGGAGAGGTGATGGACGTGGCGGACGGTTTTAGAGGCACGGAAACTCTGCAGGCGTCTGTTTGCGCTCATTTGCGCTGGGCCGAGAAGTGTACAATAATTCGACACATGCGGGCAGACCACGCGTAAGACACCGATTGTCCGTAAGACACGGATTGTCTTACAAACGGCATGAAACTCGATCAGCTTAACGATTTGTTTCTCTATCCAAGTCTGCTGCTTCCGTTCCCTGTGTGACCAATTCCTCTCGACATGCATTTTAGATACTCCACCCATGTGCCAGGAACAGTTGACGCGTTGACGCGTGCAACCGCTAAGCAGGGTAGTGCGGGCACTCCCGCGTTCATTCACCATCACCAATCACCCGGCCATACTCACCTGTGTATATTTACTTTCCTACTGACCATGGCTAAGACTGACAGCAACGACCAAATCAGTAGCGGAACTTCCGCGTAATGGCTTCGGAAAAGAGGACTTCGGAAAAGAGGAAACGCAATTCCACGAGAGCGAAGCCGAACAAACGACAGAGATACGAAGACTCGAGCGCGAGCGCATCCACGGACGAAAGCCAAGCGACCGACGGCAGCAAGACGTACTACGCGGCCGATTGCATCCTCAGCGAGCGCACAAGACGAGGCGGGCGACAGTACCTGATCAAGTGGAAAGGCACCGATCCCGATACGGGAAGCGCGTACGAGAACAGCTGGGAGCCAGAAGAATACGCGACAGCGGCGCTGATTGCTGCTTGGGAGCAGGGAAAAGCGCGATCCGGACAGCGACAGGACGCGCCACCACGGCGACGGCGCGTTTGCAATTCGCGCGTGGTACAGAGCAGCCCGGATTCGACGAGCCGCTCCTCCTCGCCATCGCCATCGGTGCCTTCAACGACTGCCCGCAACCGTGCTGGGTCCCAATCGAGCAGAGCCACAACACCTGTCGAAGCCGCTCCAGCTCTAGCTTCGACTCGCCTCTCCCCCCACATACGCATCACCCGACGCGGCGACAGCCTTGACAGAGAGCAGTACACGCACTTCTCTCAGCTAGACTGCCCCCAGCCAGAATCCCCCCAGCCAGACTCTCCCCAGCCGGCTTCAGCGCCACCAGCTACCCAAGCTACCGAGGACAGCAACCTAGACAGCTCGCAGCTCTTCGCCGCGCGACCACCAGCACCATCCTACTCCTCTGGCATCGTTCCAGTCTCTCAGCCTTCCGCTAGTGAAGCAAGCTTCATACCGCCAACGCAGTGTACGGCCGAATCCAATCAGCAGAGCACGAATACGACCGAGTCGGCAGAAGACGTCACAGAAGACTCGGTGCGTCTACACTCTTCACACATAGAGTTTGACGTGTTTGCTAACAGGAACTGGCAGGGCCTCCTTGAAATTATCCAAGAAGCTGCATCGCACCCTGTTTCACCTGCGCGATCGATCCCCGAGACTATCCCGGATACAACTGTCGCAGATTCGCAAAGTCAGCATCGGAAAGCTGAGCTTGAGTTGATAAGGGCTGCAGATACGATTGAACTTGTGGAGAGCACTTGGCAGCCTGCGCAAGTTCCGAGCCAGGGCCAGGACGAGGGCGTACCTATTGACCACGGAGACGAACAGCAAGCTGCTACGCAGGTGGAGAGCCGACAAGAAGACAACGAACTTGTTACACAGCAGGTCACTACACCCGATCCTCAGCAAGCTGCTTCTCAACCTGCGCCAGACGCCGCACTGCAGGGCGCTGTGCACCCCGGGCAACGACAACAAGAAATCGCTTCGCAGGAGCCCACGTCTGCGGAAATTGGAGAGGCGCAGAGCTCTGTCGGTGCATCAGAGAGCCGGAATTGGCCGAATGCTTCGATAGCGATAGATAGCGTCCAAGCTCGTCCATCCGAACCGGACACTCCTTCACATACTGCTGTCGGACTTAGCGAAGGTCTGGCAAGTCTAACCGAGCATTCGGAACCCGAGAACGCCCAGTTCGCATTTCTATCACAACGCCCGTTCAACTCGCAACACCAATCAGAGTTTCCCGCAGAAGTGCACGTCCCCGGTGCGCATCTTCCAGATAGCGGCCCACCTCCAGCGACGCAATCTGAGCAAGGCCTCGTTGGATCGCCTGCTCAAAGCACCATTCCGAAACCGTCACACCCACCTTGCGCACCCCAAAGCTTCGCAGAAGAGCGCGAGCAGAACGCGCAGGTTATCCCCCCTCTAGAGGTAGACTTGAGCACCCAAGAAGACAGGACCGAAAGCGTACTACCCACCATCGAGCAGGACTACGAAGCCCCGCATCGAGCCAGCTCCGAGTCGCGCCACGACTCATCCCAAGAAACACCAGAAAAGTCACTGAGATCATTCAACACCAGCTCCTCACCCATCCCACGTCCGCCAACCTATTCCCTTGATACACAAGGCTCAAAACTCCCACCTTGGCCTTGCACACCTGTACCGACTTCCTCTTTATCTATCATGGCTAGCGAAGAGAGCATTGGAGAGAGGGTCGAACGGCAGCTAAAGGAGGCGATGGCCAAGCAGCATGCGGAAAACCCCTTTATACCTAGAAGACGCTTTGTAAGGTCATCTCTCACACCTTCAGCAGCAGCAGGAACAGCGGAGGGCTCAAACTCTACTCCTACCCCGGCAAGTCGACTTCTAAGAACAAACCAGCTCGCGGAAGGAACACGGTCGCCCTCTGCGGTACCAGATCGCTCGCCTGTCGCACAAGTTCCGACTTCGTTGAGAACTGTTGCTTTGGTTCCCAGTAGCGTCGGCGGGGCGATGGCCTCAGTATCCGGGCCAGAGCCGGAGCCAGCCGAGATTGACGAGACTGTTACGGCTGAGCCGCCAGCTCCAACACCCCCAGCGGAGGAACCCCAGTCTTCTGGATCTGACGAGATGGAGCTCAGTGATGTGGACGATGAAGATACCGAAAGCCTCCTCAACGATGAGCTGCAGCTCGCACCCAAAGAGTTCATCGTGCCGCTCTACATCCAAGGACGACAGAAAGAAATGTATTCCGAGTTCATCACGCAGAAAAAAGACATGCTGGAGCAGTTCCTCAAGGATTCTGGCAGTGCCAGTCCCCTCTTGATCTCAGAAGTGAAGAATGTCTTGAAGTCTCTCCGGGCGAGGGAAACGCACATGGACTTGGTATTTGCCGAAGCTGGATTGGCTATAGAGGAGGAAGTCTCAGACAGCCAAGCTCAACATGCCGCTAATTTCGGCATACTGAATTCCGTCAAATTCAGGTTCCTGCATCAACTCTTCCTCCTCCTGCGAGACCAAGAGTCTGAGAAACTAGAGCACGTTGTGTTGGTTACGGAGGATGGCAGCGACGCGCTCCTGGATATCTTCGAGCTATTTTGCAAAGCCCAACACGTCGACTACAATATACCTACAAGAGGTCGCAAGGCCGACAGGGCGAGCGTGCAGGATTGCCGCACGCTACTTGTTACTATCATTCCAGCCGATGCCTCTCCTATCATTCGACCTCCCGATCTCATCATTTGTGTCGACGGTGTTCAAGATGCATCACAGATTCGGCAGAAGAACTGGGCCAGGTCTCCGTCTTCGGCCGTTATGCCCGTCATCCATCTAGTTATTCCTAGGACTGTTGGGCACATTGAGCGCTATATCTCGCCAAAGCTAGACCCAGTAGCCCACATGCACACTGTGCTGGCTAGCCTAGCGCACATGCATGTGCGTCAAGATATTGGCGAAGCGATCGACGAAGATACGCCCCGAGATGTTGAATGCGCCGAGAAAATTGTGGAATGGTTTCTGGGTTCGACTGAAAGCGAAGAGGAGTTGAGCTGGCCTATACCATCGATTGGTAGCGTCAAGGGCATCATCGAGTATCAGACACAGCTGTCTCAGACGTCAACCAACTCTCCAGCACCCGAGCGTACTAAGCGCCGTTTGGACGATGAAGATCTTGACCCTGCGAAGCGCATGCGCTTCACTCCGCAGCCTCAAAAACTGCCCAGCTCGAGCATTAACGAGCATGAAATCACTCGCATTAGCGACTCGATGCCCGGTACAGCGGCCGACGGGTCGTATCTTAAAGAACGCGAAGACCACCGAGCGACTAAAAAGCACCTCCGCGAGCAAGAAGAGATCTGGGATAGACGGCAGACAGAGTACGAGGACCTCACCCGCGAGTACCGCCTTCTCCTCGGCAACAAGCAAGCCACCGACAGCGAGCTTGAAGCGGTGAAGAAGAGCAAAGCCACGCTCGCCGAACGCCTCACAACAGCCACGACGGAAAACCACGAGCTAAAGCGACAACTAGACGAACAACGCGCCACCGACCTCCTCTCCCCCGACGCCAAACTCTCCGAAATCACCAAACTCCGCACCGCCCTCGCCACCGCGCACTCGGCAAAAGCGAGTGCGCTCCGGGCCGCCCAATCCGCAGAAGCCACGCTCGACTACACAAAAGAAGCCTACCAAGCCTCCCAATCCTCAGCCACGTCCTGCACCGCCCGCCTCTCCGACCTCGAAGCTACCAACCACAAGCTCGCCCACGCCGCCTCGGGCGAAGCCGCCAAGCTCAAATCTCTGCACCTCGATAAGGCGTACGAACTCCAGGACGAACAGAATAAAGCGCTTAGGGTGCAGATTGCCAATCTTAAGCGTGCGCTCGCCGTCAAGGAGGACCACATTCTTGCCCTTAGGAGTGCGCGGCAGGGCGTGGGTACGCGTGCTGCTAGTGCGACGCCGCAGCCCAAGGTTAGGAGTCGGGCGGCTAGTCCGAGTTTGTTGGGGGGCAGGATTGGGAGCTTGAGGAACGCTTAGGTTGGGGGGGTGTTTGGATGTGGGTGGTTGGTGGTCGGTGGTCGGGGGGTCAATTTGGGATGGCGATTTATGACTTGACTTGACTTGACGTTTTCCGTTTTGAGGGAGCTGGGGAGAAAGGGGAGTGGTGATGTGTGCTTTTTTATTGTATTTATTTGATCTATTGCATAGGGTGGTGTGCGTGTGTAGAGATGTTAGTCTTATCTATTTACATCTCCATCCTAATTCCATCCTCATCCTCAGCCTATCCTACCAAGTCCTTTTCCCTTTCACCTTCCACCTTCCACCTTCCACCTTCCACCTTACTAAACCCCCAACCTCTCTCTTCCGTACCCAATCACAACTTCACAAGGCAAACACAGTATCAAAAATACGTATCCATAAATGAACGATCGATAATGTAAAACGAGTGACTCAAGTTTAATATCGATCCCCCATCTTCATAGTTCGTAAATTCATATCCAAAAAAAATCCCTTTCCATCCGATCCCCCATCCTCAAAAAGCCAAATGAGTGTGTAAAGGGCGGGCGACCAAACCCCCCAACCCTCCAAAAGACAAGTAAACTCGTCCAAAAGAGAGAAAACCCCCTCCAAAAAAAAAGGAATTCATAATACCCCAAATCCACCCCCCACCTCCCAACATACCCAAACAATTTAATCATCCCCTTCCACAACACCCTACCCACCCTCAACATCCACCTTCCCATCCCGCTTCCTCATCCTCTTCCCCGCCTTCCACGCCTCCAAAACCGCCACATAAATGGCCACAGCACCAACTGCAACCCCCCACTCCCAGCCAATGCCCTCATGGCGAAAGACGTGGCGATTAACACCGGGAATATAAAGGATAGGAAAGAGCAACACAAAGCCAGCCACGACCGCAAAGAATAAGAAGCGGTTCCCGTACAGCGTCTCAAAGACGGTCGTGTTGGGGTACATGTTGAAGAGGGAGCGGTGGAAGTGTTTGACTTCCCAGGCGGTGACGAGGAGGAGGAGTGTGATGGTGGCGAAAGTAGTAGCGCGGGCGCGGAACACGGTGTCGCAGGACGGGTTCCAGCCTTCGTTGCAGCCGTGGCCGAGGCCCTGGGTGTTGGGGCCGGCGTAGACGACGATGGCGAAGCTGGCGAGGCAGAGGGCGCCCATGGTGGTTCCGTAGGCGAACTTGTCGATGATGAGTTCTTTGGTGAAGACGCCTTTGTTTGTGTCGTGGGGTGGGCGGTGCATGCTGTCTTTTTGGCTTTCTTCGAGGCCGAGGCCGATGGCGAGGAAGGAAGAGGTGATTAGGTTGACCCAGAGGATTTCGATGGGCGAGAGGGGGAAGACGGAGTGGTTGGTTGTGTCTTTGAAGGAGAGGCCGATTAGGAGGAGGATGACTTGGGATATGTTGGAGATGAGGAGGTGGAGGAGGAACTGTGGGTGGTTGTTAGTATGTTTATGCAGAGTAAAGGGAGGACTGGGAATCGACGTACCTTCTGGATGTTATCGAAAAGACGGCGTCCTTCTTCCACAGCCTTCACAATGGATGCAAAGTTGTCGTCTGTGAGAATCATTTCTGCGGCGTCTTTGGCCACGTCGCTCCCGCTGCCCATGGCCATGCCCACGTTGGCTTGTTTAAGAGCGGGAGAATCGTTGACGCCGTCACCAGTCATTACGCAGAAGCGCCCGCGCCTGTGGAGTGCTTGGACCATCTTGACTTTTGTCGTAGGGCTGCATCGAGCGATGACAAGGGGCAGAGGGTCCATGGCGTCGACCTGCTCGTCGGACATCCTATCAAACTCCTTCGCGACCATGATGGCTGAGTCGGGGGTGCGATCGTCGATGATATCCACGTCTTTGGCGATTTGCTTGGCTGTGCCGGGATGGTCGCCTGTGAGCATGTGGACGGTAATACCTGCGATCTTACACTGGCGGACCGCGCCCTTGGTTTCCAGCCGGGGCGGGTCGTAGATGGCGACGAGACCAAGATAGTTGAGGTTGGCCTCGACTTCTTCACGCTCCGAGATGTTTGTACCGGCCGGCAACTGCTTGTGCGCGATGCAGAGAAGACGTAGACCCTGGTTGGCCATGCCCTCGGCTGCCTGTAGAATCTCATTCCTTTCCTGGTCGGGAATATCAAGAGCGGGGACCATGAATTCGGTAGCTCCCTTGGTATAGACGTCCATGACACCGGTGTGGTTGTTTTTGTAGACCACTGTCATCTTCTTGACCTTTGAATCGAAAGAGAACTCTGTAGCGAGGTGGATATTGAGCTTGCTCAGAAGCTCTTCCTTGCCCATATTGAAGCGAGAAGCCAAGATGTGCACGGCAATCTCGGTTGGATCTCCAAAAGCCGTCCACGGTGCGGTAGACACACCGCCCATGATGGCAGTTGGCGGTTGAGAGACGGTGTCGATAGTAGAAGCATCGGTATCACGATCATCTCCGCTGGCGGTATGGTCCAGGTCATTCTTCTTCTCGTTCGCAGAGTCGTCAGGTGAGTCAGACGGCGGCTTGATCTTTGAGTTGTTGCAAAGGGCGAGGGTACGGAGGAAGCGAGTGACAACGGTGCTTGGCCTAAACTGATCGAGGTTGAGAGGCTCATTGTCCAAAGAGACACGGCCAGTTGTGGGATTATGAGGGTCCGTGATGGTGTCGATGGTGAGTGTTCCCGCCCCATGGATAATGGCAGTTTTTGCGACCATGCGTCCTTGAGTCAGGGTACCAGTCTTGTCGGAGCAGATGTTTGTCACACCGCCAACAGCCTCGATAGCAGACTGAACTCGGGTGACTACATTTGCTTTGGCCATGGCTTTTCCGCCGACGGCGATGGTGATCGTAAGTACCGCTATGAGCGACTCTGGAATCACGGAAACCGCGACACATATAGCGTATATGAGAACCTCGTCGCCAATTTGGAACTTGCTTGCGGAGAAGACGATGATGGCGAGGAGGATAGCGAGGGCGAAAAGCAGGAGAGCAAACTTGCTCAGCGTGATCTGCAATGGTGTTCCGACGAGCCCTAGTATAGTCTTGGTACCGGAGACAACCCGCTTCAAGAAACGCACAAAGACATTCGCCGACTGCGGACCGGCGTCTACCTTCTGGCGAAGCATAGTCGCAATCTTTCCAACTTCAGTGTTCATGCCTGTAGCTACTACGACACCGCGACAGCGTCCAGACGATACCTCACTGCCAGAGAAAGCAAGATTCGTCCTGTCGCCAATAGCAAGGTCTTCATCGTCGAAGGTTTTCCATGGTGTTTTCTCCACAGGGGCAGATTCACCTGTGAGAAAGGCTTCGTTGGTGTAGGCGTTGACACCGTCGATGAGGCGGAGATCGGCAGGGACGATGCTACCGACAGACAGCTGTACGACGTCGCCGGGAACGAGATCGACTGCCCTGACCTTGATGTCCATTGTACCGGCGCGAGTGACGGTAGCCTCGGGGGCGGTGAGTTTCTTGAGAGACTCGATGGTCTTCTCAGCTCGGTAGTCCTGCCAGAAACCGACAACGATGTTCAGGATGATGACGGCACTAATGACAGCGCCTTCAATGTAGTCGTTGATACCGAAACTTATGCCCATGACAATGATGAGTACGAAGGTGAGAGAGTTCGACATCTGTCTTAACAGAATTTTCCACACGGAAAGCCCTTCAGCTCCCTCAACCTTGTTAGGCCCATAGAGCTGGAGGCGAGATTCCGCTTCGGAATGGGGGAGTCCATGGCTGTCACAGTCAGTAAAGTACAACAAACTCAAATTCAAATCGTAGAAGAGACGTACTCGATATCCACTCCCAGCGTCTCCGCAACTTCTTCTGCGGTGAGCGTATGGGGAGGGCGTAGAGTGGGTGGCGTGTTGCCCTCCTCACTCGGGGTCGGCTGGAGTTGCCGATGGTTGGGTGTAGTATGCGGCTCATTTAAACCACATATAGGGGGTTCTTCGGCTTTGGGAGAGGTCTCCTCGACGGCAGGCAGTACGGTTTCGCCCATTCAGGTATAATAACACGTGTAGTGTTGGTTGTAGAGAGAGGTGAAGATACGCGGGGGTGTAGTTATAGGCCGTTTAGTGCCACCAGGTTTAAGCGGGGTTGCACGCTAGTCCACCAACGTGGGTCCTTCCAAGACCGTAGAGTCTTGGAACGCCTCATTCATTACGCCTCATTCGATCATGGTACCTAGAGGAGCGTCTCTGATACCTGTTCTATTCGCATATGCAATCGCGGGTGGTCATTCCATGTACTCTACAAACCAAATGTGTGCAGCTCTGGTTGCAAACCCGCGATGCTCGAACGCAACAAGGACACAGACGTCCAGTGTCGAACTTCCCTGATTGACCGAACGATAAAAATCCTTGGCTGACGGAACCAAGATAATCCTTTGCCGCTTGTTGGTTGTCGTATGTCCATAGGCATGCGTATACCCACTATGCCACGATGCCGAGATGTCTCGGCTATTGGCACTGAGAACGATTATAGTTAGATTAGATAGTGAGCGTGAGCGTGGCCTGTGGCGCATGTTGATGGCTCTGTTTGGCTCTTTAGAGGAACGACGGAACAGGCGGGTGACGCATTGTATGCGATGCGGTCAGGCGTCTACCGGATGTCCTTCCAGTAGACTTGTGGTGTCATCGTAAGCCGCGCCGCCGAAAAAGACAAGTTGATGTTTGCCACGTATGCCACTTGCTCGGTTGTGCTTGCGGCGACCGCGCCAAGGATTCGTCTTGAAAGATGTCGATGAGTAACTAGACCCACGGATACATCCGGAACGCAGCACTAGAGCATGCAACTGATGGCGCAGTCGTTGGAAGGTCGTCATGGTTGTGGCGACATGAGGTTGGCTGCGGATGAATTCTGTGTAATGCTCGGCCGGTTTAGCCAAGTAAGCATCAGCCTTGCAGCTTTGAAAGAAGAAAAGAAGAAAAATCGGGCGTTGTTAGTAGCTCATGAGATGCAGAAGACGTCGCAAAGCTTCGCATGTCGTTGGATTTGAGCTTCTCTATCGATAGGATGCCACTGATGCTTCCCCACGTGGAGACGTGGTCTAGGCATGGCGGGTCAAGTGGTGGGGGCAGTCGCATTATTCAGTGCCTTACTGTGTATACACCCGACAACAGACCATACCTTATACAGTTCATCCCCAAAGTGGATGTGGCTCTGCACATACAAAAAAGCGTGTTGCTAGCACAAAAAGGGCGAGGAAAAGAAAGATCAAAGGTCACATATATCATTCGAAGAGCAGTTTTGATTGCGACATATCCCTATCGTCAGAATACGCCAAAAGACCCGATATGCATCCCATTGCCGATTATCCTATTCCATGCATATTCATAAAATCATAAATTCCACCGAACCCAATCTCAAATCTCGCGTCGTAACGACTCCGCTTCAGAAATACTCGACGACCGACGCGGCGCAAGCTGGCTATCCGCCTCAGCGAGCGCAGCCTGCATTGAGAAGCCAAAAGTCGCTGCGAGGTACTGCGCGTAACGGACGCGGTAGACCTGTGCAGGATCTTCTTTCGGCTTGTGAAGCTCCGTCTTTATTGATGAAGCGCCTGCTTGAACGATTAGAGGGAAAGCCTTAGTATGGTTGATCAAATATACCCGATGCGGGATGGAGAACTATTGAAGGCGTCGTGGTCGGTGACAAGGTGGGAGAAGATGAGGGTGAAGGAGTAGCGGATGTGTTGAATGGAAGAGCAGGCATGATGTCTCAAGTTCTGATAGATGGACGAGATGTAGGATCAGGCGGTGCTGATCAGTAGTAGTTCGAGGTTTGTATGAGGATGGTTCTCTGGCGTCGATCCCGTTTTGCAGTGAGTTTGGATAGATACTCAAAGTCTGGTTGTGGTTGGATGAGGTTGCTGATGTTTTGCTTCTTCGAGAACGATGGGCAGCAGACGATCTCTTTATACGGCAGGCTGAGGTGCTAGGATCGAGGCCACCATCGTCACGATCGTAAGCCCTGAGCCGGGCTCACCGCACAATCAGTCACAGCACGAATCGCGGCGTCACGATAGGTTCCACACACGAGGCACCGGTGCATGCATCTCGATCAGCAACCCGACTCCGACGCAACGCAACTGGTGCAGAGTGGTCCCTAGTACAGAAACGTGACACAGGCCGGCTAGCCATGCGCCATTTCTTTGCTGGATGCCCCTGGACCGGCGTCCACCCGTAGCGCTTCCCCAGGTTTTTCATTCGTGCTTGCCTGTTTGAGCGGTGTGGTGAAGGCTGAGCACCAGGCTACTTGGAGCACTACGCATATATTTCCTTGTCATAACAGCGGTTTCCAATACGCACAACCATGAACCCGCGTTGTTGTTACTCGATCTGAATCCTGATCACACCCGCCGTTGACGCGGGTAGCTGAACACCACTGCATACAGGTGACACCTCCTGACTAACTTAGCCAGCACCGTCGCATGCGCCAGCTGCGTAGCACTCGCCACGTTCCGCAAATACATGTAATAAGACGACATTCAAGAGGCAAATGACAGCAGCCAATATTCGATATTCGCGCAGAGGATGACGATGGCGGTAGGTAGGTACCCTTGCCCTTGCACTTGCCTTGTTATAGCGCAGCGACCGTGCGCTGTCGTGGACGGTTGCAGCTACGCCACGCCTGCGCCTTTTAATATCACATCTGTTGTACCTTTCTTTGTGCGTCAAAAGGACCCTCCATGTTTGTCGCGCATCTTGTTGGCTGAGAGGCAATCTATCTGCTGGCCTTTCTTTAGCACCACGTTGTCAGCACAGGTCTCCTCAGACGTTTACGGTACTCTTCCAGCTTCCACGACTCAAACGCATGCATAGTATTTTTATGGGCCCATGCAAGAAAGACGGGGAGACCTTTTTCTAGACTACCAAGATCTGCAGCTAAACGTCCGTTTCAGAAGGGCTGAACCGCCAGAAGCCGCAGCCAAGCCATCTCCACAGCGAACGAGGAACAAGTTGGAACTTGGGAATTATTCTCTGTTATGCAGGAAAGCAACCTTGGTAACCTTAACCTACCCACGTCACCTTGGACCCACATTGAATTTCCAAAGACAAACTCACAATGCTACCAAGACGTCCACGAGTGATGCGCATTCCCTTCCGGTCTCACACCACAACCGCATCTAGAAGCGACTACTTACGTAACTACTCAAAATTCGCCTTCACAATTCGCAGAAAAACGTCACCATGTCAAAAGACTGGAGGTCCGGACGATGTGCCAAGATGTCATGAGGCCGCGACGATCGATGAGGGGGTGTAACGCCATGTCGGCACGCGGCTTCACGAGAATGCGGGGCCGGCGTGTGTGGATGTGGAAGTTCGGTTGAGGCCCGTCATTAATTACTATCTTTTCCTATCAGGCAGGTGCGGGAGGGACCTGATGTCCGCGGCAACTAATCAACTAGTTAGCATCGGTCATGCTGACCCGTAGAAGTCTTGGTAATTATCGTCAACTTGCTGACTGGAGGTTTTTGGTTTCCTGCACGTCGTCAGCGCTTGTGGCCGCCGCACTCACAGCCACACTACTCGATATCGACTATGCACGATAATTGTTCTCTAACGTCTAGCCTGCGTTCTGCCCAAATCCTTCGCCGTCACGTCAGCATAACTTTCGCTTTCAAAATGACGCCCATCTGAAGCTCAAAAATTCGTGGTACTCCCGACAACCACAGCCATGGCATTTCTCTTTAGAAAAGAACCCCACCAGACACCAATAACATCCCAATCCCCGCTACAAATCCCATCACCGCACCAGCCCAACTCTTACAAAAAAACCTCACTACCCATCCATCCATCCATCCATCCATCCATCCATCCATCCATCACTCACTAACCCCAGTCCATACATACCCACACCCACACCCACATCCACACGCCCCAAGCCACAGCCATATCAATTTTCCATCCCTTCACCGCTAGATGCAACGTTATCTCCCGGGTCCCGTTTCGCAAACTGCATTCCCACAAACTAGACGCATATGCAGAGGTACCTGATAAAGGATCGCGAATCAAGATTGGACTAATACGTATTGGGTAGAGTGGATTGCAGGGATGGGGTTTTTCACATGTTTTTTTTACGCGAATATGGGAGGGAGGGAGGGAGGGAGTGGGTTTGCGGGATTAAATTATGGTTGCTGTGTGGGTCTGGGATACGTTGTGACGCTGGGGTGTTATACTGCTTGCCGCGTTTTGTCAAATGAGAGGAATGCTTCTAGTATCTGCAGATTTTCGATGTAGTATCGTGTGTATCTTGCTTTGCAGCTCCTCGCCCATCGCTATATAAACTTAGAGGAACATATTCTTGTATAGTTAAGGATTCGTCTCTAATTAAGTAGGCGTTTTCGGGCCTGGCTTCATCTCCAACACACTACCTTCCAAGGCAAACAATAAAAAGATAACCTGTACTACAGCTAGTTCATTGAACAACGCAACTGATTGAACGTAGCGGACTGAATGTGAACGTTCTTACAAGTCCGATTAAAGTCGATATAATATTGCATGTTGTTGCTGTCTTGTTGGTTTGCGCGTCCTGGCATTCAAAGAAAAGTAGCACAAGGAAAGGAAAACATCTTGTCCAGCATTAGGAGATAATTCTATTATAAACCTTTGGATAAGACAGTGGATTCGTGTAGTCAGTTCCATCGCTGGATAAAGCGATCACGACTACTGAGGGGGAAAAGGAGACTTGCCAAATCGTTGGGGATGAAGAACATGTACATCCACATCGATTCTAGGTACGTCTACCCCGCCAATAGGATTCAAGTGACTGTTTTTGAAATGCAGCAATGGTGGGTGGGATATTGGGTCTTGAGTATGGATTGCGGCACCTCCACTCTCGCTAGGGGGTCGCTGCCATGGAGTACATGTATTGATTGCAGACAGTAAGTGGAGTTGGAAGTTCTTCCCTCTCCTTCTTCTTCAGCGTCGGTCTGGCATGGACAGCTGCCTAAAACAATAACAAATGCTATCGAGGCAATGCTTACATAAGGATTGCGGTCGTGGTGAAAGTCAGGGACATGTGGAGACGCCACTGGTCGTGTTTCGGCTGCGTGATCCCTGCCCAGCACCGTCACCACCGAGCGCGCGTCGATCTGGCTCTACACGACATGCAGTGAAGTGAGCCTTGACACGAGATATCCGATATTTGCGCCTTCTGTCTCCCTTTACCGTTCTCTCCTGTGAACGATTAAAGACGAAACTATACCCCGCTTCCGTGCCGACATGCGATAAACATCCGCTTGTCCACCCATGCCGCCGCCCATTGAGCACCCCCGACCTGCGCCGCCATCATGTCCTCCCCCAATACCCCGCGGAGATCTACCGAGAGCTTCGAGTTCTTGTCGCCGAATCCACAGCAGAGTTCCTTCCCCTTCCCGTCGCAGCATGAGTGGACAAGCCGGCCTAGCTCGACGGGCGGGCGCTACAAGCCGCGACGTGGCTCAACCTCGAGCTCCATCCACTCCGTCGGCGGTTCTCTCGACAGCGGCTTTAAGAGCAGCATGGGCGCGGTGAGGGAGCAGAGCAACAATGGTGGGTGAACAAGGTCTCTATCGGCATAGGCGAGTAGGGGGGGAAGGCTAACGGTCGCTCAGCTATCTCAACACTCCTCACGCCTCCGATTATGAGAACCGGCATGGTCCCCCACACCACCGCATCTGCAACTTCTGGACATCGGCCGCCCTCTGCCAAGGACATACCTCCCGTGACGCTCACAAACATAGCGCACGTCGAGCCCTCGGCATTCAATCCATACCTCTCCCAAATCGGCAATCTATATGAAGCCTTCCAGCGCGCCAAGGTGGAGGCAGAGGCAGAGTCAGCGCAGCCACATACAAGCTCACCAGCAGGGACGCCGAATCTGTCTGGCGCGCCCTTCACGCCGAACGGCGCGCCCAAAGCGAAACGGCGAACGAGCGGATCGAAACGCGCATTACCCGCCGTCACCCCGCTTTCCACAATACCCAACATCTACTTCGACGAGAACTTCCATCTCGAGAACCCGCGCACCTTCGACATCGTGAGCGAGCGATCCGAGGTGGTCAGGCCGGTGCGGACGACAAGCAGCGAAGAGTACGGCGCAAACGCTTCTCTGGATGCGCCACAGCCCATGGGGCGGAAAGCGCTGGCGACGAACGCGATACTACAGGAGAAGCTGTCATGGTACATGGATACAGTGGAGGTGCACCTGATTTCCGCTATATCCTCGGCATCGACGTCTTTCTTTGCTGCGCTCGGATCCCTGCGGGAACTTCAGACGGAAGCGTCCGATTCGGTTGCAAGGATCAAAACGCTCAGAGAGGACCTGAAGAGGTTGGACGAGCAGATGGCAATAGGAGGCTTGAAGGTCGTCGAGATGAAGAGGCGGAGGGAAAACCTAAGGAGACTGACCGACTCGGTCGACCAGTTGCAGGCCGTCATTGCTGGACTATCGCATTGCGACCAAGCCGTCGTCCAAGGCGACCTCGAGATTGCCATGACCCGGATAGAAATCATAGAACGATTGATAACGGGCGCACTGGATACGACAGACACGCATACCACTTCCTGGTTAGATTCCAGATTACCTCCACAATTGATCGATTTGCGGCAATTGAGAGCATTGGATGGCGTCTTCGACGGCATAACTGAACTAAAGTTTCGCGTTGGAAGAGGCTTCGAGGCACGCTTCGTGGACACACTACTCACAGATTTGCGAGAGCATGTCAACAGAGTACCAAGTCATGACACACTGGAAAGATGGGTCGCCGCATCACAAAAAGCGCGCGGAAACCACCAAAAGGCAAAGTCGATTTTGCCAGCCTACATGACGACGAACAACAAACTGCGCTCAGAGTTACGAGCTAGCCTGTACGGATTAAGTGGTGCGCAGTTCACTAATCAAGCTAGTGCTACCTTCCGAGAGGCCGTCATTAGGGAGATGAAGGTCCTGATCCGGAAACATTTGCCAAGTTCAACCGACGATGATACGGAGTCCATGGCCTCTGTATCAACGAGAGGTGGGCGAGGACATAGTCAGGCGGATAAGAACACCATTCTTGCACGAAACTTGCGCGCAATGGACCCTGCAGATGCCGAAGCCTTCTTTGCAAACATCTTCACCAACATCGGCGAGGCGCTGCGCAGACTTAGTATACTAGTAAAGGTGCTACTCGATGTGACGAGCGGCGTCTCCACACCTCCCGCTTCCGCTGGTGGGCTACGGTCCCCTCCGAGGAGTCCATTCATGCACAATATCGACGAATACATAGGCCCTGATGTGCCTGCTCCAGCATCGAATGACCTACAGATGGAGCTGATGCAAGCTCTCGACATGTCAAGCCTGCTTGGCCAGGCGGTCGATGCGGCTCAGACACAGATCACAAAGCTGCTAAAAGTTCGCTCTGACGCGACCACAAGCCTGCCACTCGAGCGCTTTCTACGCTATTTCAACATGTGCAGATTATTTGCCGATGAATGCGAGGCGGTTTCAGGGCGCTCCGGTGCAGCGTTGAAGGGTGTTGTAAACACTCACATCACCGATTTCGTGTCCAAGTTCGGAGACTTTGAAAAGCAAGAACTTGCCAAGGCCATGGACTCGGATCGCTGGGAACCAAAGGACTTTGACGCTGAAGACACGGAAGTCCTAGCACGAATATTGAGGAGTATGGAGAGCGATCCACCGAGCTGGGCAGAGATTGGCGACGTACTGCGTGAGATCAAAGAACCAAGTACAAACGGCACTTCAGCACAGACAAATGGGACCTCGGAAGAGAAGCCGAAAGAAAAGAACAAGACCACTGTACCTGCCATCGTAGATGAAGAGAGGTACACCGTATCCCAGTCCTCTACAGTCGTCCTCCGTGGCATCGAGCGTTTCGAAATCCTCCTTTCCGCAATCCCAAGCATAACCTCTGAAGTCTCGAGCTCTCTCTGCGACTACATCAAGCTTTTCAACTCGCGACTCTGCCAACTCATTCTTGGAGCTGGTGCCATGCACTCCGCCGGTCTCAAAAACATCAACACCAAACATCTTGCCATTGCGTCCCAAACGCTCTCCTTCATCATCGCAATCTTACCTTATATCCGCGAATGCGCCCGGCGCCGCATCGTAAATGCCACGAATAAGTCGGCGATTGGCGAATTCGACAATGTCAAACGTCTTCTCTACGACCAGCAAAACCAGATACACGAGAAGTTGACAGATATCTTGTCTGGCAGGGCGACGGTGCATATGCGCAGCCTCAAGAAGGTGGAGTGGGATAACGAGGCGGAGGTGAACAAGGACGTCAGTGCTAGTATGGAGAGCTTGACCAAGGACACAGTGACCATGCACAAGGTCATCAACAAGTACTTGAGCGACATCCAGGTCCGTATGATTATGGGTCCTGTGTTTGAGAGCTATAGAGAGCAGGTTGGCAAGGTGATCAAGGAGGCGTCGATCAAGACGTCTGGGGGTAAAGCACGGTACGTTAATCCCAAACCCATTCAGCACCGACATATGCTGACGCACACACAGGCTATTGCGTGAGATGAAGCTCTTTGACGCAAAACTCGGACCTATCGACGGTGCTGGGAACGTGGGCTCGCACCTCATCGGCCTCGTTGTCAGCAAGACGGTTGCCCAGGCCAAGCCAGAGACGGAGCCAAAGAAGAACTCGGAAGACGAAGAAACGGTCGAATCCGAGACGGAGAAACCATCCGCGAACGCAACTTGAAGAGCAACATACAGCCAAGATCGAAAACCAAGACTGTATATCATACGCCCTGTTGTTACGCTACGTCAAACAATGGATGCGCACTGAGCTATCGTCGCCACAAAGCTTCGCGGGGGTGGGGAGGGGGATTTCCGTGCGTCACTTTTCCTCGTCACAACGACGGGAAACATCCGGAATAGGAGCATCTCGTTGGGTCCCCCGCATCTAAACGCGTACAAGGACACTAGAACAAGAGCATGAAACTCTCTGTTTCTAAACTTGACATATGTACATACCACGCACGCACGCACCCATGTATCATCATCACCATTCAAGAAAAATGTTCAGAACCATACCCCTACATTATCAGTTCAGATATCCTAACATTACAGCACCACATCTCAACGATAGCACCATGAGAAATAGGACTTCTCACTCCCCACCACCCCTTGTACTACTTTCCACTCCCCGATCCATTTCCATCCATTTCCATCGCTTTGATGCGGTGCGTCGGTTCGGGCTTGTGTTTGAATCCTGGTTCGTTCTCTTGCTTGGTGGTGGTGGTGGTGGTGGTGGTGGTTTGAGCTTCTTTCTCCGCATGTGTTTCTGTTTCTGTTTCTGTGCCTTCGAGTGGTTCGTATGTGTACAGCTTGATTATGTCTTGTGGGGCTGGGTCTTTGGGGGGTTGGGGCTGTTGGGTTGGGTCTGGGGCTATTTGGCGTTCGTAATCGTGGATACTGGATTGTTGGGCGATGTGGGTGTTCATGGTTGATATTTGGGGGGAGGGGTTTTGTTGGTTGTTGGTTGTTGGTTGTTGGTTGTTGGTTG
>ML975394.1:0-66529 GCA_010015605.1 Decorospora gaudefroyi
GTGTTGGCAATCGAACCACTGTACGTACGTAGAGTGGAAGCACCTGATTACATAATCAGGTAGCCCGTGCGCAAGCTGTACTTCCTTTACGAGGTGCAACCTCGCTGCTTCTAGTAATCAATCATCTACCTCAACTCGTTGCAACGACCGTTACTTGATTCAACCTCACCTTTGCCGTATCAACAGCGCGAGTTTTACCCCGCACCACCTACCTACCTCCGTGCCTCCCTCAGTCTTTTTCTAGACCCCACGTTCCCTCCAAAACGAAACCTTACAACAACTAAAACTAAGACGATGCTCTTAGCCCCCTTCTTTCTTAACAAAGTCTCTGCATAATAACTACAGATTAACATCATCACCACTGCCGCGTTAAGCAAACAGAAGAACAGCGGATCCGTTCTATGTATAACGCAAGCTATAGTAAGCTAGTCCAAAGACTACTTCACACAAAGATAAAATAACAGTAAGTAATTTCCTTAGAAATATGTATTAAATTACTCACGCATGGTACCAGCCCATCGCCGCACTCCAAGCCGCCGCAATGCCCGAACTGTACACTTCCATGCCTTCCAGTCCGCAGATCAACCTGCTCTATCTAACCCCCGGCCAAGCAATCATCACTCCAGAGCAACTCTAGGCATCAAATCCAGAAAGACTGGCTACAGAATCAGGCGCAAATCTAGCGAAAATATCGCTAGCGATGGTAATAAAATACGGTACCCATGTGTCGCTTATCGAAGCTAAAAATATGCTGTATGTAGCTAAGAACACATCTATACCTGTTCTACAACTCGTTGTAGCATATGCATATGGGCCGCTGGACCGCGACATCGATGACTTTGGGAGTGTGTACGCTACGTATCTCTTCATGCAGTTTATTAATAGCAAAGACCTAGAAAAATCATAGGATAAACATACCGCTGCTGAGAAGCAAACTATCGCGACAGACCTCAAACAGTATATGACGCAGCTCCGATGTCTTCCGCAGGCAAAATATGTTGGAACGGACCGGTTACTGATCTTATATTGGAGTGGTTTACTTTTAGAGGTTAGCTGGTCATAATACGCATAGCAGAGAGTTCCTACATAGCAATAGTTTCTAACAAGATCTCCAGGTACCCGATTTCCACGCAACCCTTACTGAAACCTTTGTCTCTAAATCTAAAGGCCTGGTTGGTTCCTACATGCGCGGCATGATGAATACACTCACGCACGGAATCGTCTTCACGCATGGGGATCTTCGACCCGACGATATTATCGTGAGGAATGGGCGTGTGGTTGCGATTATCGATGGCGGGGTGGTATCCTGAGTATTGGGAGTTTGTGAAGGCGTTTTATCTGGAGTGATTTGTTAATGATTGGGGGATCGTGTTTACTTGGTGTGCTTACGCCGGGTTATTGTGAGCAGTTGGTGTATGGTAGGTTGATGGGTGTGTTGTGGTAGTTGGGAATAGGGCTCTCGTTCAGGATAGGAAAAGGGTGAGCGGTAATGCGGACTTGGGTAAGGGGTGGGAGGTTGTCGCTGTACTGGAGCTGAGAATCTTCATATCTTAATTGTTGAGATGAGGCCCTGCTCACCGCGCGAAGACAACTGAAGATGTGAGAGTGGTCGATAATCTACGGGTCACGAGGTAGGATAGTATTGTAAGGACGCAGTCCTGCGGCCTTGCGAGGTTGGTAGAGGAAGAGAAGAAGGTAGAGAGCATTAGTCCTATCTAAGCTAGCTCTATCTTCACTAGCTGTTCTCTTGCCCGGTGTCCGGTACCTAAAGCTTTTCCAGCTAGTCCCAGTCCTTTCTGCTAAAAGGGCTGACATTTCTTGGAGTACTGTCCGTGCTGTCGGTCCTGGTGAGACAATCTCGAATTTACACATTGTACAGTTGATTAGAGCCTATGTGAGATGGTTATGTCCCTCAAATTCGCACTGTTGAAGTCCAAAGTACGTACTTTGGGATTCGGTTCACATGCCGACTCCCGAGACCTGGTACCGTAAGACACATACACATCGTTAAACGCCGATTCTCCCACCTCAATTAATGATACTGATATGATTACCTTCTCCCACATAGGCGTGGAAATTTCTATATTTAACATAGTAGTCTATCAAGCCCTTGTGACGTCTTGGCCTTCTTAAGACTACTTGGATCAATGTCAAGACAGATATTGACGTCGAGGTTGAGGAAGTGAACCATAGCGGTCATGTTCATGTTGATGCGGAGATAAGCGATCCGCATCAGTTGGTAGTTTCCTGTTCATAGGTAGCATGACGTAGTGGTGCAGCGCTGTGTTCTGGTTCTAAGAATACCTGGAGTGATTTTTGCCTGCCGCGACGATAACGGGCTGTTTGTTTCCAGTGAGAAAGCTCTGTTTCTGGCCCGATCAGGCCCCAATTGCGAGGTGTAGGTGAGACAAGGGGTGTCGTGTTTAATCCTGATAGGATTCTAATGGATGTAACGGAGGCAGCCGTAATAGTAGTAAAAAACGCCGCCATTCGTAAACCCTGTTAGGTTTTATCTAGTCCCCGCTTGAACCCGCAATTTGCAAAAGGGTGCGGTAGAACAACCTGAAAACGCTAAAACATTTGAATTTGGGGGCCAACCAGGCCGTCTCTGTTGTTGAAAAGAAGCACTACAAGCCGCCCCCTACCGTACAAGCGACCGGGTAACGGCAGAACGGATTCTTCTAACGGGGACCCAAGAGGCGCTACATCCGTCGCCCGTTGAAGGACCAATCGGAAAAGCTTGGCTAAGTGCGGGGAGGTATATTGCAGCTTGGCAAACTTACTACTATCGCCACTCACGAATAGCCTCGAAAGTGATGGATTTTCTAAGGGACGGTTCAGCAGCAATTCGTGTGAAACGCCGGGACCAAGTCCGGTCGTAGATTAGCTGAGCGGTCGACAATCTTGCATACTACTATCTAAAAAGTCGATCATGTCCCGATATGGAAGTTCGGTAAAAAGCTTTTGTGCGCATGCTCATTCCGAGGACCCGGTCTTTGAGTATACTGTGTAGTATCCTCATAAATAGGATTCCAGGGCTTCATGGTCGGCGACTTGGCATCGAGCATAGTCTCATCGTGAATAGGAAAATAGGATTCCATGGTCACTGGCCTGGCATCGAGTACAGTATCCTCTCTGCTAGGAAATCGATACTTCATGGTCGTCGTCTTGATATGTGCCAGATTCACTGAGCCCTAGCAATAGCGAGCACCCGAGGAATGCCGTCAGACTTTTGGCAATGATATCAT
Organism: Decorospora gaudefroyi; assembly: GCA_010015605.1. Classification (NCBI taxonomy): domain Eukaryota; kingdom Fungi; phylum Ascomycota; class Dothideomycetes; order Pleosporales; family Pleosporaceae; genus Decorospora; species Decorospora gaudefroyi. Next base: position 3,249 of record ML975394.1, read on the forward strand.
GACCCCGAATTGACTCTGCCACGACGTGTATTCCCCTGGCGCCACTACGCGGCAGGAGCATCCATGAATGCTAATGGTGATAAGTGCCATTCAGCCCGATTGCGTAAGGTCACAATCCTAGTTAGACTGCTGGTTCAAACATTTGTCCGCTAGCATGCATTTCTCCATGGATCTCAGTGTGTTTCCCATCTTCACTAAAGTCTTCCGAAGGTTCCCTTGTTACTTCCTCACCGGAGATCGCCAAACAAGGGTGTCTCCCCTAGTCCAAATAGTTCAGGCAGATGTGACGATAACTCCAATAGACCATCCAATAATGAACATCTTGTGGTTGCTTGCCTGACGCGCAGAATCTTGTGGTTGCTTGCCTGACGCGGAGAAACTATGAGACACCAGATCGATTGGAACACCATAGATTCGCCGAGCGTAGGATTCAGCCACACTGCGGAGCTCTTTCCACAAAACAATCAGACGGCAGGAGAGCCAAGACGCGCAGAGTAACTGGCAGACCATCAGTGAGCCCAGCGCGAAGCGAAGATCGACATCGAGATATCTCGACATGATGACGCGGTAGGTACGTTGGTTGCGGTTTGACATGAATAGATGCGTTCCGGGCCAAGTATAAGAAGGCCACTCTCTCCCTCGTGGAAAAGGGACACAGGACATAAGAGTGCAGAGCATTGCACTCCAACCTTCAACTTCCTCTTCTTGTCTTCCCAACTGCTCCATAAAGCTCGTCGCACCCTGGTTAGACCTCGAGCCCAGAGATTGATTGCAAATTTCTGCCAGCACCATGAGGTCGACTTCTATTGCTCTCTTCGTTTTGGCAGTGCTGCGTCCATACCTGGTCGCGGCCGAAAGCTCATCCGGAATCAGCTTCGAAGAGCTTGCTGCCCGCCATAACGCCCAAATCTTTACGCGACAAGTTCCACCTCCCGGTCCTGGCGATATCGTTGCTCCAGAAGACCTCGATGACTACATCATCTTGGACGAAGACGATGAGTTCTTTGCCAATGATACCAACTTCCCGAATGAGTATTACGACGACGAGGACGAGATCATCGACACTCGTTTGGTACCGAAGTCTCTCGTTGACGATGAGGAAATGTCCAACGAGCTTCAAGAGAGGGATGATGAAGATGACGGACTGCCTTCTCCAAATATTGAGATGTGTAATATGTGAGTCATCTCCATTCTACTAGGCCATGTTACGCAGTGCGCTCCGCATTTTCAGGAGATTCTCTTGCAGATTTGACTCCAAGCGTGACGGCCTTACTTATACGGAGCTAATCAACCTACCCCCTTTGCGCCAGGGCCGACAACTGTGAAGTCTTCGTTGATGAAGATGGAGACCGCATGATCAGGACCAAGCCGGGTATGGAGTACGGCTCGGAATGGTGGAACCAAACTGTTGGTATCTTTGACGAAGACGATGATGACCTTGCTGAGCACGACGTCGATTTACTCGACTCTCGGGGACTACCGAAGAAATGCACGGCTCCAAACAACAAAAAATGCACAGTAAGTCTCATACCTGCATGGTCATCATAATCTAAACAGCCATTTGGAGAGGTGGACGGCTAAATCTTTGCGCCTGCTTTTAGACTGCCGGCCACGTCCGAAAACGCGTCACGTACGGCAGAACACCGCCTAACAAGGTCTTCAACGAGTGAGTTGTTCTTTGAATAAATTTCATCTGAAGGGAGAGACGTACTGACCATGTCACAGCGTGAAGAACAAGTGGTGCAAGCGCACGAGCTGCTTCTTCATCAACAAGAAATCAGGCCGTAGTAACGTGAAGGTTTCCGGAGACGGCGAGTTTGCGCAAAACCGCGGTAAGCTCTTCAACGCGCTTGGCAGAACCATGAGGTCCAAGACCAAAAAGACCTGGCATGAAGACTGCTTCAACAGTGGTACCATTGGTTGGCAATGCGGAACCAGGTACAGAAAGTATCAAGCGTCTACCCAATTTTGGGTCATCAAGTGGTACAAGCAGGGTGGCGGCAGGTGGGCAACGGGCAGTCAAATCAAGGTCAATGTTAAGGGAGCTAAGAAGGGCAGCGTTCCGTGCGCGAAAATCGTTAACGCAGTCAGCGCGGCCTTCTCAGCATATCCCTGGGGGGGCTGGCTGGGGATTTTCTCTGCTGCCTGTGATATGTAGGCTTTAGAGCTAGGAGGTCCCAAACACGGAGACAGGTAGCATGAAAGGGTGAACAGATTGGATATGAGGAGTAGTGTCTGTCGAGATATCTAAAGGCTTTATAGTGCGTCTGTATCACAATCAAATTAGGCTAGAATTATCGCAGCGATAAAAGGCCCTCAAGCTCTCAAGCTCGCTGTAGTCGTCTATACTCTCTTTATTTGGTGTTGTACTCATCTAGAATGCCTCCCTTATAACAACGGAAAAACTGGCTATAAGCTAGGGGCGCCGGCAGTGTATCGCCGCCACTAAAACAACGATATAACCACCCTTTTTATACTCACGGTTCAAACACCAAACTATACTTCTAGAATCGACTTTGGGTGCATACTTTCGCACGTGACTCACCAATAACTACCACGCAAGTACAAATTTCATATACTTCATTCCTAATTCCTCTTACCGCGTACGCACACCTGATATCTCGCTTTTGATGTTGGTTCGCCTGACTTTGTAAACGACAAAAAGAACATGGGCGCAATACCCAAAAAATGAAAAGAAAAAAACGCCGGGACCGATCCGAGAATATACACAACGAATGGATACACCCGTAATAGTGGCTTAGCGACCCGACCGAGATTTTGTCTGAGCTCTACGTTCTTTGGTCGTTTCTGTCATGCTGTTAGCACACGTGCCTGTCAACCATCGTATAGGGGTATACATACTCTCATCGTAGATCATAAACTCGTGTAGCGCACTACCCGCTGGTACCATGGGCAGCACAGGCACCTTCTGATCGGTAACAACCTCTAGTAGCGCCGGACCCTCGCTCTCCAGCAGCCACTTGAGGGAATCTTCCAGGTCATCGGGCTTGGTGCATCGTCTCGCTTGGACACCCATGGCGTCACCGAGCTTGACGAAATCAGCATTGCGCTGATGCGTGTGTGCGAAGCGGTCGGTGTAGAAGAGCGTTTGCCATTGTGTAACCATGCCCTGCTCCTCGTTGTTGAGGATGATAATCTTGACGCCGATATTGAACTCGGCGGCAGTGGAGAGCTCGGTCAGGGTCATGCTGAAAGAAGAGTCGCCGTCGATATCGATCACGGTGCACTCTGGTCGAGCGACCTTGGCGCCGATGGCGGCTGGAAGACCGTAGCCCATGGTTCCGAGACCACCAGAGGTGATCATGGTGCGCGGGTACCGCCATCGGTAGTGCTGGGCACACCACATTTGATGTTGGCCTACGCCGGTGGTAAGGATAGTCTGCTCTTTCCGGTCCGCGGTAAGATCGGACAGCTTCTCCATAATGGTCTGCGGCTTTATCATGCCGTTCTCGCCCTCCTTCTCATACGCCCAGGGGAAGCGCTCCTTCCAGGCCGCAATCTGCCCTAGCCATTCTGGCCTTTCCTTGACCTCGTTTACAAGAGGCAGAAGCTGCTTCAAGTTGGTGCCGAGATCGCCCTCGACAGCTTCTGTCGCCTGGACAACCTTGTTGATGTTCTTGGGCATAATCTCGAAGTGGATGATACCTCCGCGGCCTTCTGCCGCCGCCGCCTTGGCTGCGGGAGCGAACTTTGAGATGGCTCCGGTGATGCGGTCATCGAAGCGGGCGCCAAGAGCAAGTATGAGATCGGCCTCCTGCATCGCCATGTTGGCGTAGGCCGAGCCGTGCATACCGAGCATGTGCAGAGACTTGGGATCGAGTTCGTCGTATCCTCCCAGACCTTGCAGCGTGGTAGTGACCGGGATGTTGACCTTGTCGGCCAACTCCTTAAGAAGTTCGGGTCCATTCTCGGTTTGAAGAATACCCTGTCCGGCGTAGACGACTGGCTTCTTCGCCATGTTGATCAGGTCGGCCGATCTCCGGATCGAGTTGTCTAGCTGTTTCTTGCTCAATTCCCTCGCAGCGATGGTCGCAGCGCTCACGGCTGTGGGAAGGGTGCTGCTCATGGGGATGGGTCTTTGGAGAACACTGGCTGTGACATCCTTGGGCAGATCAACAAGGACAGGCCCAGGACGCCCACTCGTCGCAATCTCGAAGGCCTCGTTGATTCTCCTCGGCAGTTCCGCGATGTTCTTTACAAGCACATTCCACTTTGTGCATGGCCTTGTAATGCCAACCATATCAGCCTCCTGGAAAGCGTCGGAACCAATTGCACTGGTGACGACCTGTCCGCAAAAGACCACCATGGGCGTTCCATCCATCAGCGCATCCTGCATGGGTGTGACGACATTTGTGGCGCCCGGGCCGGAGGTGACGAGTACGACACCGGGCTTGCCACTGGCGCGGGCGTACCCCTCGGCCATGTGGCCGGCACCCTGTTCATGTCGTGGAAGGATGAAGTCGAAGTGTTTTGACTGGTATATCGCATCGAAGACGGGAAGAATGGCACCTCCAGGGTAGCCGACTGCGGCACATTAGTACACATCCATTGAAGCAAGCAAGCAATGCAGTCCAATGCAGCCAGTGGGGAGATGTGCCGTACAAATGTGCTTGACGTTTTGGCGGAGCATCATCTCGTGGAAGATCTCTCCACCCGTCATGCCCACAAACGAGTGGTCCATGGCGGGCGAGCGGTACTGCTTGAGCGGCTGCACATCGCTGTAGTCTTCACGGTTGAAGGCAGGCGAGGGTCGTGACCGCGGCTGTGCCTGTGTGGCCGCGGCTGCGGTGCTCTGCGGTCGTGTGGCATCTTCTTTGGCGACTTTACTCGAGCGGGCCAGGACGGGTCTGCGGAAGGGCGAGACGGCGGTTCTTGGTGTGGAAGTAGAAAAGCCGTGGGTGCCCTTGAGAGCATTCACTGCTCGTGTGCGTGACTGCTGCATGACGAAGAAGGCGTCTTCGCGGGACTAGCTTACACTTGCACTGGAGGGGAGAGGGCCCGGGCAGCAAAAGCAAATTGGACGTGGGCGTGGGAGAGGGTGGGCACAGGGAAGCGTGCTGCGTCTTTTGAGTCAATCGCCTCGCCTGTTCGCCTTTGCGTCGACGCCATGGCCCAGGTCGTGGCGCATATGAAAAGTTAGTGGAGTCGCTGGCGGGCGGACTGGGATTGTGATTGGGCCATCCCCGCAATGGTTATGCTTTGGTGCCGAACATCGGAGCGCGGATCACGGCCGGTACAGTAGACCACCAAAGACACATACGATGCAAGTTCCACCGCGAGGAGGCCATGGCCGTGTCGTATCGGCCGAGGAGCGGCGGCGAAGTACGGGCTGAATGTGCCTTCTGCTGTCATGTAGCTGATAGAGCCAGCTGCGCTTCCCCGGCGCTCGACAAAGGGCCCCCTCGATGCCAGTGACATACCGGTAGTCGTCGATGAGTACGTATGCGCCCGCTCCATTCAGCCGAACACAGCAAATACCTTATAAGCCACGCTCACACGATCATCTCACCAGCCCGCTCGCCGAAAGCGCACCCAGCCTACCCTCCCGTATCCGATCACCGGCGCGGCCTGAAGCTGCCCCGCAACCACCGCAACCACCGCACCATGGCCCAGCCCGCGGCATCGACGAGATGCCCTCCAAAGACCTCGGCTTCCTCCAGGACTCGCAAGCATACCACGTCCTACCAGTCACCAATGTCCCGCCACCGTTCCTCGATGCGCCGCACGCTCCGCCCATATCATCGCCGATAGACACGCTGCTGCTCTCGGGGCATTACCGACTCGCTGCCATCGCGGCCGTACGGAATCTAGTCAACGCACCCTCGCCCCAAGACCACGACACACTACTGCACCTGCTTCATGTGCGCCTAGCATGTCTATGCCTCCTACAAGAGCATGCGCTTGCCGCACAGGAATCCAAGGTCTTGGGAGATCTGAACAGCGCTTTCTACCGACACCCCCTCACAAACGCGCATCTCGTGCCCTGGCCTCTCCGCCTGCTGGTCGTCCGTCTCGCCGCACTCGGATACGGGGAGTGGCGCAAGGGTATCATGGGCTACTACGAGCTCGCGCGCGAGTGCCGGGAGAGCATCGTCAAAGCTGCCTCGGACGATGAGAAGGCACTTTGGCGGACACGGTTGAGAGATTGTGGCATCCGTGTCGCCAACGTGCTGGTGGAGATGGGCGACTTTGAAGGCGCGGGTCGACATCTCGGCACCTTGGCTGCGGAGGGGAACCAGACGCGCCAGGTCTCGCTCATGGAGACACTGGTCTGGTTGCGCGTGGGCGATATGTCATCCGCGCGTCGTTGTCTCGCACGCGCATCGAACACGGCTGCGGATGAGCTCGTCGACGGCACCCTCAACGCGCTCATCCAACTAGCCGACTCCCACTACGCGGCTGCAGCGACCTTTTTCCGTGTGCTGCACGAAAAGTTTCCGGACGATGCCATGGTCGCGCAGAATCTGGCTGTTTGCCTACTGTATACGGGCCGGATCGAGGACGCGAGCACGATTCTGAGTGAGCTGGTGGACGAGAGCCCACCATTCCACTCACTCGTACTCAACCTGAGTACAGTGTACGAGCTGTGCACCGAGCGAAACAGAGAAAAGAAGTTTGCACTAGCAGAGAAACTAGCAAGCAGGAGAGAAGGCGGTGGAGGCGTAGGTTGGGAGTTGAGTAATACAGAGTTCAAGCTATAGCAAATAGCATAACCTTGCACCACTCCTCAAATCCCAAAAAACAGAACAAGCTACCCAGCACGCCGTCGCAAATCCAATATATCACCCAACTTGACATTTCCTTTCTCACCCCACCCCGCTGCACCCTGAGCTACTTCGGGCCGAACGCGTACATACCATACCCATGCCCGCTTGTCTAAATCTTCTTTGCTCAGGATCGGAGACCAGGAGCTGTACAAGAGGTCTAGCGCTCCGAGTAGTAGACTGAGATTACCTTCCTTTTCTGCTGCCATTGTGGCCGCCGTTCGTTTCGATTTTGACTTGCCTGGTACTGGTACTTGTCCGTCCGCCTTGACTTTGTTGTCGCCAGCGACTTCTGCCGGAGTATTGAAAGCTTTCATGAGGTATGCACGCGCCGACTGCGGAGAGTAAATATGTAAATCATCCAACCTCGCATTACGAAAGCGTGGCGGAGCAGCAGCTTGATTAGCATTCCGAACAGCATCGAGATCAACAGCCCACAGCGGCGGTTCGCCAGTCTCATCTCTAGCCTCAGCATGATTATCCTCGTCCTGCCATTCATACCCCCACCGCTTCATCACACGAATCTCACGCGTCATGATACAGACTCGCGGTTGGCCTTGGGCCCACCCTTCCTCTTCGCCCACTTCTCCCTTTTCAAGACCAATACTTTGTGCTTTTGCGCGGCTGTTCATCGATGTGACGGCTTGTGCGAGACTCAATCTGCTGGATAGGGGCTGAGTCGACATCGTATATTTGAGCAATGTGAGGGCGAAGGCGAGAAGCAGGGGCGCTCTATTCGTATATATCACGGCGGATTTCAGTATCTCTTCGTTGAGCACTGGCGCTGGAAGGGCCAGGGAAGCTTCTATTTGAGGGCCGGTGAGGGGGTCAAGGGAGGTTATTGTTTGTTTTCGCTTTTTGGGCGGGGGGTTTGGTGATTGGGTTGCTCGTTTTTTGGACACGCGTTTTGAGGCGTTGAGGACTTGGCGGGCGGTTTTGGGGTCCGTGAAGATGGATTCCAGGGTTTCTGCGTTGGACTTTGCTAGGTCGGATGGCCTGGCGCGGTTTGTTTAGCTTTGGGGACGCGTGGGTACGGTGTCACGTGCTCGCGTGATTGGTGTGACTTACGATGTGAGATTGGCGGCTTGGAGGTCGGGTACTTTGGATAGAGCTTGTGCGAGGGGCATTTTGGCGTCTTGGGTTAGGAAGCGCAGGAGGGTTTGAATATCTTGTGTTGAAGCCATTGTTGTTCGATTGTTGACGTCTTGATGGTGGGATGACGTTGGCTGAAGTTGTGGAAGGCACCGAACGTCCGGGACGCGCTAGTGCCTGGATCCTTCTCCACCAGTTCTAAGCTTAATAACTTTGTTCTCTTATTACGACCTCCGAGAACAACACCTCATCCTCATGCCGCAGTCGACCACCGCCTTCCGTTTCCGGAATACCTGGATCTAAATCGAGCACAAGCTGACATGGTGTTCAAGTTCTCTCTAGGCGTCGCGAAGGCGAGCAAAGCGCAACTCAAGGCCAGAGCGAAGGACGAGGAAGATGCCAAGGCCCGTGCAGAGAAAAATGCGCTCGACAAGGTCATGGCCGACGTCGAGGCGGACCATGGTGCGGAGAAGAGCGTGTTGGGAGAGCCTGAGGTCGAGCACGAGGAAGAGACCATGTTCGTCCCGACAGGCAGCAAGAGGCACTTTACAGGAAGATCCCGGACCACGAAGAGCGGCCCCGGCACGCTTGAAAACGACTATATCAGCGACCATCATAAGCTCGGTCCTGCGCCCGCGCGATTCGGCTCCCAGAAACTGTCAGGATTTGGAGGGGCACCAACCGCACGTTCTGCCGCGCCCGAGAGCCCCAAGCAGACAGAGAATGTCTTCACCACCGTCGTAGCCAAAGCTTCCAACCTTCCTCCCGCAATCGATGCGCGCCAAGTAGAAGAGCTATTCGCCGATTTTCCCTCTCTTAAGGTTACGAGAGTCGAAAAGATCGCACCGCAAGGCCCATCGGTGACGGGCCGGCCGACGGCGACGATGAAGGTCATATTCGACAAGGATGCCAACGCGCGAGACCTTGATGACGCCATGAACAAGATGAACGATAAGAAGTACTTGGGCAAGGGGTACTACCTGCATCTGGACAGATACTTGGGCGGTCGTGCGGTCGATACGGCGCAACGTACAGAGCCGTTCGGCGCTCGTTGGCAGGCACCTGAGGTACGCAAAGGCTGGGCCCCGCCATCCGACCGCGGTGGTGGTGGTGGCCGTGGCCGTGGCCGTGGCCGTGGCAGAGACAGGTCGCGCGAAGATCCAGATCAGCTTATCGTGACTGCCAACCAGCCGCCAGATGCCGCTACACTAAAGCTGGTGCATCAGACTATAGAAGCCGTCATCTTGGGTGGCGTCGAGTTCGAGGCCGTCTTGATGAACGACCAGCAGACCCAAGAAGAAGAGCGGTTTGCCTGGCTGTACGATCAGAAGCACCCGGTGAATCGATATTACCGGTGGCGATTACATCAGATTGTCTGCGACAGCCCTGACCCGGAGATCTTTGCAGGTCATGGAAACTGGCTAGGCCCAGTAAATCCACTTGCTGATGAGTTTGTCGAACAACTAGGGGCTTTCGAATCGGAAGACGAATCCCCCACGAGCGAGGACGAGGACGAGAAGGAGAAGCCACAGTACAAGCCTCTACCCGTCGGAGACAACTATCCCGGTCGCGTCGACAACGGATACGGTATCATGAGCCCTCGGTCACGAACGATGTTGCTATGGCTGTTCATCTCACTTCCACCTGGAAGCATCATCAACGAAGACATTGCTGCTGTCTCGAGCTTCGCTGTTGAGCACGCTAGCCAAGGCATGGACGAGGTCGTGCACATCCTTGTATCCAACATCATACAACCATTCCAGCTTACAGACGCCAATCCGAGGAACCGCGTAAGCGACGCAGAAGGCAAGGATGACCTTAGACGTCCAGATGTCCGACAAGTCACGCTGAATGCTCTTCGAATTGTTTCAGACGTGCTTTTCGTCACTGCCAAGGAGTCTGGCGTTTCCTACAAATATCGAATGGCTATTGGGACCCAGCTCCATGAGCGCAAGGTCTTTGAACATCTCGAGCAGCTTCCGGCACAACTGGAGATGGGCCGTATGACAGAGCGAAGCTACAGGGACGAAGTCAACGCCATCTTGAAAGTCTGGCAGGATGAGCACCTGTTTGATGAACTGACGCTCACCCATTTCGATCAGGCGTTCAACGCGCGAGAGAGGCAGAAGGAACAGGAGGAGCAGGCGCGGAAGCGGGCGGAGAGGAGAAACCGAAAGGGCGGTGTCGTCCCAAAGACCGTCACCACCCCCGATGCAGATGAGGGAGAGCATGAGAAGATGGACGTGGATATGGACATGGGCATGGACGAGGGAGGACCAGCTGGAGCCGCAGCGGGTGAAGCAGGTCGAACTCGTCAAGCTGTGGTTGAGGAAGGAGCTGCTGTGGCACAGTCGAACGAGGAGTCTAGAGAGCTTGCGAACGGACGCTTCGAGGCTGAGATTTCTGGGGAGACAGCAGCAGCCCGGGCTCGACGGCTGCGACCGAGGGCAGAGGACATGTTTGCTTCGGATGAGGAGTAACGGATTCGGCACTGTCACTGTACAGATGATACCTGGGGAGACAGCAGCAACTGTACAGATGATACCCTAGGCGAGTTGTGAATGTTCCAAATGACAATCACCGTGTCTTCACACACAAAGTCAGCCAAGTGCATGTTGTGTGATCAGGTGCAATCGTGATTGGCTCGTGACTAGCTTCTGGACCCCAAGCGCACCGCTCTCCGTCTCCGCCTAAAGCAACAACTACCTATATAGCACTTCTAGTCGGTCCTCTCACCGCCTCACCGCCCCAACTTCGCCTACTTACTCGCGCAGCTGCCCCTCCGGCGGCAGCTCTACCGCAGGGATAATTTCTCCCTCGTAGCCGCCAAGACCAGCGCTCTTCCGCTGCCTTCTCCGCAGCTTTCACGGCCACGGCACGACGTCGACAAGCAAGATGCCTACCTTCCTGGGTCTGAGCTGCTCGATCCATGCAGACGGCAACCCGCTGCCCGAGTACTCGATACAGAAGCAGTCTAAACATCACCGCATCACGTCCTACATCCCCGTCCCGCCCGCGAAGATCCCGCCCGGCGCTACCAAGCCCGAGCAGGCTTCCTTTGCGATATCGATAACTCTGCTCACTCCCGGCCTGCACGTGCCATATTCGACGCCCAAGCCAACCGACGATGAGCCCAATCCGAAGCCCAAGGTCGTCGGCGGCCTGCCCGGCCAGACTGGCGAGCGGGGCAAGTACGCTCCGACGATAGCTCCGTACAAGCCGCTCACCACGTCGCCGAACGAGACGATTGCGGCATACATATACTTTGACGGAAGAGCAAAGGAGGAAGTCGCGACCCTGTTGCGGCGCGGCGAAGAGACGTGGGTCAACTCGCGGTGGGTCAGTGTGCCGGAGTCTGAAGGCGGGGGCCTCGCAGAGCGCGAGTTCCTCTTCCGCGAGGTTGGCCTCGAGCGATGGCTAAACGGCCTGGATCTAGAGGGCAAGGACAAGGACGTGGCCGCCAAGATCGAGCGTAGGAAGCAACGTCTGGAGAAGAAGCGTGCGAAGCGGAGAGAGGCGCTCGACAGTAGCGACGAGGATACCAAGAAGACCTCAGGCAATGGTGTGCTGCGCTACAGCGAGAGCAAGGATGCGCCCGTAGAGACGCTCTCGGGCAACGACGAGTTCTTCACGACCGATTCCGATTCTGAAGACGAGCCCCCCATGCCCGAGGCAGCTGGCCAGATCAAGGTCGCGCTCTTCCGGGTGCTGGCATCCGGCGAGATCAAGCGCGGGGAGTACTCTCCACAGTTTGACGCGCACGACGACGACGAGCAGAATGGGGGCGGAGAGGGCGAGGATGTCGACCATACCACAAGTTTCGCCAAGCCCAAGACGCTGGATCCCAAGTCTATCAGCACCCAGACTGTCACCGGCATAGACCCGCCAGACAAGCCGTATGCCGTCTTCACGTTCTTGTACCGCGGAGAGCGTAAGTGGGCATAGGTGGTTTTCAAAAATCTCGAGCTAATGCCAGACAGGTCAATTGCGCAAGATGGGCATCTTAAACACGAAAGACACGCCGAAGGTGACTTCTCCAGCAACGCGACGAAAGTCTGGCGCGCTCGACTTCGGCAGTCTCAAGCCTCTCAATGCCGCCGCGGGCACGAAAAACTTTGGCGGCTACCGCGAGACATCACCCAAGTCGAAGCAGAAGAATCGAGATGGCATGGATAGCGATGCAGACGATGAGGACGACCTCAAGATCGAGTATGTGGATGACGAAAAGGATATTGGTGGCAAGGGGATGCTGTCCCCGGAAGACGCTCTCAAGCAGGGTGAACTTGCTGAGGGCGTGCGGAAGATCAAGGTGCGTCGATTCACTAGGAGGAAACATGCTCTACTAACGACATAACAGCTCAAGCGCCAACACTCTGCAGAACCGCTCGGCCGCCCTGCAGGCCCCGCTGCAACCGATTCTTCTGCGTCTCCCCTTTCCGGCACGCCAATCCCCGAGTCCGCGTTAGTAGGTGAGGCCTCTTCGTCCGCAGCGCCAAAACCGTCCGCGGAGCTTAGTACCGAAGGGTCCATCGCCTCGCCATTCAAGAAGCAGCGCGCTTCCTTACCAGGCTTTGACGAAACTGTACGGAAGAGCTTAGGACAAGCGCTACATAATGCACAGAAAGAAAGAGGACATTCAGAAGGCAACATTCCCACCATCGAAACAAAGATGGAGGAAGATGACGAATTGTGACATTACGAGCCAAGATCCAGAGTGCATTTGGTTGAAGCAGACCATTCTTTCTTGCGTGTTCCGTTAGATGCGACACTCCACGCTTGTCTTGCGTATCAAGATCACCCTCGATAAACCAACTTGAGATTATACCACGCGGCAGCCCAGCCGGCATCTCGTCAAGGCGCATTTGGGACGGATCCCGAAAACTAGGATTGGCTTTGGATACCAGTATCATCGACGACCTTGAGTTCTTCGGGCGGCGGCGGCAGACCTGTACATGATTCATCTTTCGTATGTTTGTGGGCTTTGGCAATGAGCAAGAATAAGACCAACAAGCCGGCGGTCGGAGACTAATGTTAGTCGGTCTTTTGACTGTCTGGAAGCAGTAGGACAATAGAGTGGTACATGTGACAGTTTGATACGCTTCTCTCGAGTGAGCTTTGGTGTGATGCACTTGGCTTTCTTCTGCTTCCTTTGGCCACTAACCCCCCAAATCCAACAAACTGGTTGCAACCGTCACTTCTTTCCCTTTAATTTGTTCCCTCCCAAGCCCCTTCTTATCCCCATCCTCACGTCTCAACAACACACTCCCCCACCCCGCCTTTTCCGCCCCAAAATAGTCTTTTTCTAGATCATCACCCACATACAGCTTCTCAAAATCGTCGATCGTCAACCCTTGTTCATTACCCTGTAGCTCCTTCCGCAACATCTCCACAGCCGCCTCAAAGATTTGCGGGTGCGGTTTCTCGAAGCCAACATCATAAGACAACACCACAAAAGAGATATCGGACCCTTCCCTGAACTCCGCAGCACCATCCTCGTTTGTCCTAGGCCCGACAGAGAGACCAAAAGAAGACAAAATAGACGGCACACGCGCATCCGAATTCGTAATTACCCCCACGACCGTCCTATGCCACGGCAAGCCCTGCAAATCTGCCCCCGACCCAACCCCAACCCTTCTCAAGCGCCGAAAAAAAGGTTCCACATCAGCATACAGCGCATACCCCTCCTTGGACGACCAAGTCCGCAACAACTCCTCCGTCAACGCCTCGGGGAACACCTGGCCCCTTTTCAGATACGGGGTGAAGATGTTGCGAATGATTTGGGACCACCATTTCTCTAGGCCCATGCCGGTTGCTTTGCCGTAGTTTGGGTGCTGGGTCGATTGGTGGGCGAAGTTTTGTTTGAAGCTTTGGGCTACTTCTTGTGGGTGGGGGGTGGGGATCCCGTGCCGGGTTGCGGCTTGGGCGTAGGCTTGTGGGATGGGGGTTCGTGGGTGGAAGAGGGTATTGAAGGCGTCGAGACAGAGGAGGAGGTTTCTTTTTTGGGGGGTCCGGAGGAGGGGGGTGGGCATTGTGGTGGATGGATTGTTGTGGGAAGACCTGGCTGTTGTTTTTTTACCGGAGGACTTGGAAACGGTTGTCTCAGTGTTTCAAGATATAACTTGGTTGTGTCATTACTAATCTGGTCGCTGCGTGAGGTTATCTGTTCCAGACTTTGTGATGGGGTTGCGGAGGGAGATGGTCGAAAGAGGTTAGTCAGGGTCCAAGCTGCCGTACCTACCAACGATGCGGACACGATCACCTCCGCGATTCCCTCAACCTCGACGTTCCACGCCTTCAACTGCAGTCGCTCGTTCGCCCATTCGCAGCACACGACAGTCAACATGGCGCCAATCACCAAGGGCGACAAGTACTCCGTACTCCTGCCTACGTACAATGAGCGCCGCAACCTTCCCATCATAACATGGCTGCTGAACAAGACGTTCACCGAGAAGTAGGCCAGCCGCCACCCACACCACTACAAACCCGCCAATACTGACGCAGCACCCCTCTAGCAACCTCGACTGGGAACTCATCATAGTCGACGACGGCTCCCCGGACGGCACCCAAGAAATCGCCGCCCAACTCCAAAAAGTCTACACCCCCCAACGCATCCAAATCCGAGCGCGGGCCGGCAAACTCGGGCTCGGCACCGCCTACGTCCACGGCCTACAGTACGCAACCGGAAACTACGTAATCATCATGGACGCCGACTTCTCGCACCACCCGAAATTCATCGCGCCGATGATCGCACTCCAAAAGACGAACAACTACGACATCGTCACGGGGACGCGGTATGCGGGCGATGGCGGCGTCTACGGGTGGGACTTGAAGCGCAAGTTTGTGAGCCGGGGTGCGAATCTGTTTGCGGATACGGTGCTGAGGCCCGGCGTGAGCGATTTGACGGGCAGCTTTCGGCTGTACAAGAAGGAGGTGCTGCAGAAGGTTATTCGCAGCACGGAGAGTAAGGGGTATACGTTTCAGATGGAGATGATGGTGCGGGCCAAGGCCATGGGCTGCTCGGTTGCCGAGGTGCCGATTTCGTTTGTTGATCGCGTGTATGGGGAGAGTAAGCTGGGGGGCGATGAGATTGTGGAGTATGCTAAGGGGGTGTTAAATTTGTGGTTGAAGGTTTGAGGTAGGCAAGTGTGGGTGGGGCAGCGTCGGCGTTTAGGCCGGAGGGAATGAGGTGGTGCACTTGAAATCTAATTTTCATGTGCTTTACTTTACTTACATGTGCTTTATTTTAACTCGTTAGTCTTCTCACTATTGCTTGTCTTGAGTGTGTGGGGTGTTGTCTTTTCACGGACTTTGTTCCACAAAGTGGATTAATATACATTGAGTGAACAAGCCATCATGATTTTCCTTTTTTTTTTTGGTTTTCATATTCACGTCTCATGTGTGAACTTTTTTTTTTTTGCGAATTACATGCGTGGGTTATCAAACAACTAAAATTTTGGGGACCAATTGACGGAGAAATGGATCCTGCCGTATTCGTATTCTATGACGATGACCATGACGAGGAAGAGTTTTTGGGGGGTTTTTCTTTGCGTGTTGTACACTTGCCTCCCAGCATAGAGGATGAGGAGGAAGGTTTTTCATAGGGGTTTGCTTTGCGTGTGGGTGGAGGTGTAGGGTGTAGGTAGAGGTAGAGGTGTGTTATAGGCATGCAAAAGAAGGGAAATGGATCCTAATATACTCTGTAACGATGGCGAGGAAGATATGGTTTTTGTGGGTTCGTTTTGAGTGTAGGTCGAGGATAGAGGTATAGGGTGTTTGGACTTGATCTTTACACTCGTTTTCCAGCATAGAGGATGAAGAGGAAGATTTTTTGTGGGGTTTGCTTTGCTTTGAGTGTGGGTGGAGGTAGAAGTGTGGGGTATGTTGTATTTAAATGAAGGGAAATGGATCCTGGCGTCTTCCATAGAAACACATTAGCGGCGTTTCTAGAGGTTTGCTTTGCGCATAGATATAGGGTATGTGGATTTTATTTGTAGCTTTTGAAGTGTGAGGTTTAGTTGGTGGAGAGTTGGGTGGTGGTTGAAACGTGTATCTATAAGTGGGTGTGGAAGGGAGTGGGCGGGGTTTCCATAAAACATACGATATCCGGGTTTCGATGAAGATGTAGACGTGGAGATTTTGGATGGTGGGTATAGCAAAGCGGAGCAAATCAGGTTCTCCGTCCTCCCATTTGGGATGTGTGTTTAGATTTTGTTTGGACTGGGATTTGCGCTGGACATATCGGTGTAGCACTTTATGGCGTTTTTTTTTTTGATGGTGCTCTTGTCTTATCCTTTTTTTTTGGACCCGTTGGACACACGTCCACATCGTTTGGAGCGTAAACGATTTTCTCTTTTTTTTAGCAGCCCGAAATGACGACATGCGTTTGTCGTCGAAAGTTTGTTTCATGAATTGGGTTTAGTAGGTTGGCAGGCGGAGAACATGACGCCACATGTGACGCTTCTTGCGTTTTTTTTTGTTTCTTGGGGGGAAGGGGGCGGGGGGACTTCCGCAAAACACCTGTCCATCGGACAGACTCTTGGTAGTTTTCGTAAAGTCCAGGTTGTGAAATGGTACTTGCTCGCCATCGGTACCGTGCAACCATGTTCGCGTATTCGATGAATTTCCAGGGATAGACCAAGAAGTAAAAGAGGAGTAGAAGCCGTTTCGTTTATACAGTCAAACGCAGGGCTTTCCGCATGTGAGATATATGAGTGCGTTTGAGACTGGTACACCGCTGTGTACATGACCAACGCATTGAGGGTTTTTTGTGTAGTCGCCTGCGACAGACCGGAAACACATGTTTGTAAGGAGTATAATCCGATTTTTTTTTTCCTTTTTTGAGAAGCGCAAGGAAGACATCCGTCGTGTAGAGTTGATACCATCGTTTTTTGGGGGGCGGTAGGAAGAAGCAAATGAATGTCCTTGTCCACAAGCTGTAAAATCACAGTTTATTTTTGGGAACAGACGAAAACAGAAGACATAAGTCCGAACGCGTGCTTTTTAGAACTCGAGAAGAGAGATGGAGTTGTGGGAACAAGGGAAGGAGGAGGAAGAGGGTTTTATACTTGGTAGTAGGAGCTAGGAGTGGGTCGAAAGACAGTGACGGGAAACATGGAATAGATACATCAAATTTTTTAGAGATCAACTTTAATGTCTACTATGTACTGATCGGTGTACACACGTTCAGGTGCTCTTTTGATTCGAACGCGAGCGATATATACATTGGTATCCTCAATGCTGCCTTTTCTTCATCTGGACAATCGGGCCCTTCCTGTTTGAAACAAAGATATCGTAGATCTGATACTGATCCTCCGTCTGCCGTCCAGGCTTACCGTTCACATCCCCACCCCCTAGCTTGTTTGTCGGATCGGCCTTGACTTCGAACATCCACAGCGTCTTGGCCATAACAAGACGCATTTCGAGCCAGGCGAGGTTCTTCCCGACACAACCGCGCGTTCCGAAAGAGAAGGCACAAATGGCGTGTTCAGCCAAGGCGACGCTCTCAGCCGAAGAGCCCTCCTTGCCAGATTCGTCTACGATCCAGCGCTCGGGGCGGAACTTGAAAGGCTCGGGGTACACATTGGAGTTGTAGCTGAGACAGTAGAGACCGGTGCTGACGTGGAGGCCTTCGGGAATGTAGTGCTCGCCTACTGTTGTTCCTCCGGGAAGTACTTCACGGCTTGGCTCTGCGGCGACGGGTGGAGTCATGCGCATGGCCTCTTGGAGGAATGCGGTCATGTACTTGCAGGACATGAGCTTGCTGCCGGATTTGATGTCTTCGTAACTCGAAAAGGTTGAGAGAACTTCTTGTGCGAGTTTGGCCTGCATCTCCGGTCGTCGCACGAGGTAGAAGAAGGCGGCGGATAGTACGATCGATGTGGTGTCCGAGCCAGCAATGGTGAGCAACTCGCACTCGGCGTACAGCTCATCGAGATCGTAGCCGCGCTCGCCGGTTTCGGGGTCGACGGCCTTGAAGAGCCAGTGAAAGAAGTCTTTTCGGACCTCACCCTCGGGCTTCGGGTGCTTCTCCTGCTCCTGCTCCACTTTGGACCGGTTTTCGAGACATTGGGCGACAAAGTCTTGCCACTTCACTACCACGGGCGGCGATGCGACGGATAGGAGCCAGTCTAGACCTCGGGGCTTGAGCCACGCCCAGGTGCTACCGAAGGGACCGAACGCAATCTACAATGTATCAGCAACTATCCAAGAAAAAGGGTGAGGGGACAAAACTCACTGGGTGTAGGAGCTCCAAGAACGAAACCATGACTTCTGGAATATGGCGCAATTCGCTGTTAGGTTCCTTCATGTCGAAGCACTTGCCAAAGCACAAATCACCGAGAATATCGAAAACGAGCCAGTTCATCCAGTCACACATGTTGAACGAAGTGGTCCACTCTCCATCCTTGGGTACCAACTGCCCAAGCAGCTCCAGCCAACGGTCAATGTTGGAGTGTAGAAAGACCTCCGCTTCCCGCAACGCAGCTTCCGAGAAGGCGTAGTTGAGCACGCGACGCTTGCGGGCATGTACGGCAATCGTGGTGCTGCTCCATGTATTGATGGTATTGACGTTCTTCGGCCAGACTTGATAGTAGACGCCCTTCTTCACATTCCCTTTGGGTCCGAAGATCTTCTTGAACGCAGCGGGGGTGTTGAGCACAACGCTATCTGGGCGATACCGAAACTCGGGACCTGATCTTCGTTAACGACCTCTTCTCCAATGGGCGTCAACTTCTTAACATACCATATTTCTCCTGCAGGCTGTACATCCAAATGTGGCGGTCACCGGTACGGGTATGCCACCATGACGGGATGATAGTCAGGCGAGCCCAGAACGGTCCCGGGAAAGATGCGAGAGGATGGAAGTAGAGACGGTAAATGACGGTAGCAATAACGTAAGTCAATGCCAACGAGGACCCTAGGAGTAAAAGGTTTGGATAAGACGAATGCTCGCCTAGCATGTCCTGGAACGACATCTTGACCATACACACGCTCGACACCAACAAGAAGTTGATATCAGAAGGGGATGAATGGACAGAGCGCAGGCAATCGAAAGGACCCTTTTACATGTGCATGTCTCCGCCGTCGCTCACGCTACACTGGTATGTCTACCTATCAAAAAAGAGGGGCCCCTTTTTAGCTCCAGCGCTGATCCCGGATGCTACTTCTCAGTCCGTATCCTCATCCGAGCGCCCCCTAGTGCGAGCCCAATTGGGCTTACTGTGCAGTGTGTACGCAGCATTCGTGTGGTGACCGTGAAACTGAGGTGACTTCAGCAATATATGTCTCTTATCTTGCTGTGTCTGTTAGCAGGCCCAAAGGTTCAGTTGGTTCATCATTCCAATGTAGCTCCGTCAGCAGTTTTCGTAACCGCCAAAAAACCATGAAAAAAAAGAAAACCGGAGCTGTCAGGACGGCGTTTAAATGTTTGACAGCGAACTAGGGTCGGAAACGAGCCGCTCATCCGCCCCACAAG
Source organism: Decorospora gaudefroyi (assembly GCA_010015605.1). Taxonomy (NCBI): domain Eukaryota; kingdom Fungi; phylum Ascomycota; class Dothideomycetes; order Pleosporales; family Pleosporaceae; genus Decorospora; species Decorospora gaudefroyi. Next base: position 22,599 of record ML975394.1, read on the forward strand.
CGTTGGAAGTCTTACCATACCCGAGCCACCTAGTCCGCCCATCCCTTACCGGAACCAATCCTCGAGCCAAATAGCAGAGACTAAGGCCGTATAGCCCAAAAGCAAAAACAAAGTATTGTCACCGTGCGCATGTGGATGCGTGATTGCTGCTGCTGCTGCTGTTCTGTTGGTGTTGGGTTTTGATAGGAACTGGTGCACATGCACGTTATCCTGGATATGTCGCACACCGCTAATTAGGCACGTTCAGGCTTGCGTGGTGACACGACCGCTATCTCCACATGTGTTCCAGGATTGTAACTGGTGGTGTGATAAGGGGACTTTGTTAGGCGAGCGCATGTGGCGTTCCGACGTCTTTGTGCCGACATGGACAGGTGCGGTTGCGGGTCCTTTCGCTACACCCCGAAGCAAACCTCCTTCTGCGTCCTTTGCTCGGCAATTCTTTTGACGATATACATACCACAGTAGGTAAGAGGATTGACTATCACAAAAGAGTGGAATGCTTAGCAGAGCCCCAGTCGCAATTTCCCCAGGTGGCCAGTTGCAACGCTCTTGTCGGCGACCAGCCTTCCTTGTAGTCAAGTTTTTGCTCCACTACCACCCCATAAAATTGTCAAGCCCACTTACTCTATACGGAGTACCAGTACGGTACCGCATGTTCTCTTATTAGTGGGTGCTGCTACCGCCGCGGGACGCCTAACAGTTTGCTTACGGCCCTGCCCGTCCGTCATGCGCGGGCGGCACGTACCTCCGCAACCTTACTGTGTATATACTTACCTAACAGCTACCTGCCCATGCCTGATCGCCCCCGTTAGACAGTTTTGCTTTCTTCTCGTGCTCTGACTCGAGATCCTTGTATGTATACAGAAATCCTTCAGCACAAGGACGTCGCCGCTTCCCCCCGCCGCCAACTCCCCTTGGCTCGGGAACCTGGCGGGGATTTCCCCTTATGCTGAAGCCGCTATTGGCTAGAACCCTTGTTCTGGCTTTTTTGACCCCGTTGCGCACGTTTGTGTTCTTGGGCCTTTATTTTTATTTTTTTTATTTTTTTTCTAAAGAACAAAAGTCCTTGAAGGGAGACGTGGGGTGTATGCAGCATGTGAAGTTATGGTTAAGGGTTACGGAGTACGGATATGTCCGCAAGAACTAGAACGATTGGACGGGTAAAACTACAAGACGGGATTGCACAAGATGGGCACCAACTTCCAACTTCCAAGGCGTAATTTTTATGAGGCGTATCGACCGGGTACGGCATTCAACACCGAGAAAGACAAAGGATCTGCCGAATTTCCTCTAAACGCAGTTGTGAACAGTAGGAACGTCCTGCTCGAGATCAACAAGTACACGACGCATTTGCAGCTGTCAACCCAATTCGCTCGACAAGGACTTGTAGAGGTGTGTCCCTGATGCAAAGGCAAAGAAGGTTTTGACGAGATCCTATACCCATGGGCAAATCATGCAGGTTCGGCAAACTTGCTCTAACAGCTAAGAAAAGGTCACAAATGCAATATGAACAATTGAACATGAGTTTTGGCACAGCTCAAGTCAAGTTAACTTCAACAAACCCGATACAGCGGTCCGATTTGTCCCAGCAGGGCAGGGGGCGCGGAGTGGAGCTGTTCAGGCCGCGAACTTCTCCCCCTTCGTAACTCGCGACAGTCCCCTCTGATCTCTTCCTCTTTCCTCGCCCTTGACAGACTCAAGTAGGGGTCGTCTGGATCCGAATTGGGACTGCTGCAGGTGGTAAGAGTGCTGCTTTCCACGTTATCGGTAATGGGGCGCTCTAGGGTACTTCGGTTCCTTCACCACTCGTAAGCAGAAGATGAGCCGCTTACTGGGGGGATGTTCTAGTCTGTGCACAACAGTTCGCGACTTATATGTTACTTCCGGATGGTGCTGATTTTTTCACCTCATGCTACAGGACCAGTTCCTCCGGATTTGTGTCGAAAGATATCTGGGCTACTATTATTGAATTTCACAGTCACCGCTTCGGGGATATAATCCGTCGAGGTAAAGAGCGAGCGGGCTCATTGTTAGACAGAAGAGAAACTCAGGGAGACATGGCGGCCTTGACTGATCCCGATGAGAGCATGTAAGTCGTTATTTATCTATCTACTTGCAGGAGAACATACTCCACTTCAAACATTTCCGCGACAACTTCATTGTACCTCTGAATCTTAACACCCTCAGTCATCTTAGGATAGCCATCCGTACGCGCTCAACAACTAACATATCCATGACAGCGAATCCTTCCACCGCCGCCTCGATGGTGTCGCATACACAACCTACATCCTCATCATGCTTCTCGTGCCGCTAAAAGTCTACTGCCGCAAGCGCTCAGGGGGCTGGGCCAACGTGAGGCTCGACGACTACCTGTCGCTGCTTGCCCTGGTCTTCGCAAACGCCTTCTTCTACGTGTGTATCATCGGTACGCCCAGATCCTTTTCCCTTCTCAGACCAAACCTTACTAACACATTCAAAAGGCATGCGCCCATCACTCGGCAGACACGTAACGACCATCTCGACCGAAAAGATCATCGATTTTCTACTACAGGTCTTCATGGGACAGATATTCTACACATTCAGCATCACCACAATCAAACTATCCCTTCTGGCGTTCTACTGGCGCCTATTTGAGGTCAAGGCACGTATCACGATCTACGTTGTAACTGCTATGTCGCTAGCATGGTGTATCGCCATTGTAAGCCCTTCCCAACCCACTAACTTTCCTCGGTCGATTGCTCATGTCGCATTTATAGTTCCTCTGCGTAATCTTCTCCTGTATCCCCGTCCAAGCCGCATGGGACATCACCATCACCGACAAAACATGTATCCCAATCCGCTCCATCTACCTCGGTGGCTCCGTGCCAAACGTGATACTGGACCTAGTCCTCGTCATCATGCCCATACCATACGTATTGCGCCTGCACGCCCCAGTCGCACAGCGCGTCGTGCTCGTCGGCATGTTCGCACTAGGAACCTTTATCGCGGTCGTGTCTCTCGTCCGGCTGATCATCTTCCTCCAAATCCCGATCGCGACGCAAGGAGACGCCACGTACAATTTCCGCGAAATCATCGTGTGGAGTATCGTCGAGATCAATATCGGGTTAACGTGTGCTTGTCTGCCGTCCCTCAAGCCTGCGTTAAGCATGATTGGCATCACGAAACTCTTCTCCTTCAACGGATCACGTCCGTCGAATGTACAGTCTCCTGGCCCCAGTAGCGGCTTCCCGTCTCGCAACGGTGGATACGAGACACCTGGTGGGTCCAAGCCTTCCACGCGGCCCCGCAAGAAGGGCGCTACAGGCGGATTGTTTTCGACGCTAGCGGGGATTTCGAAGATCGATGTGGAGGACCAGGAGGAGGATGAGTTTAAGATTGTGGAAGATAATGTGAGGGGGAAGAATAATGTTGAGATTGAGTTGGGGAGGGTGAGCGACGATAGTGGGCAGAGGCGGGGGCAGGAGGGGGGGATTAATGTGCAGAGGAATTGGAGTGTTCTTGTGGATGAGAGGAGGGAGGATAGATGAGGTCTGTGGTGTATCTTCTAGGTTCAAGAGGGAATACACATGTCGGAATTATGACTGGACGGGGGCCTGAAACTGTGTCTGTATGGATTGGACAGGTATGACTGGCAGCCCGGTCTCGAACTTGTGGTCTGACTTTGATTTTAGCGATATATAGATTTTGATGCGTTACCGAACGTACACCGTACACGTTACATAGGTATCCCTTCTTTTGGGGTTGCCAACAATGGCACCGATTACCCAGCATAGCCACCTACGTTGTCTACTCCCCCGCGAAACTTGCTTCTGCCCAAGCGGTCCATCCTGGTCCAAATCTGAAGACAATCCCATGTCTTCCTCATCGCCCTGAATATTAAATCCGATTTCAATCTCGGTGGACTGACGATGCGGAGGCTTACAGGGAGACATCACGTTCGGCATACTAGCAAGTATGCATCCAAAGTATTCGAAACGCCATGTTAGTCGCTCTGAATCTGCGGTGGACGCGTAACCGGGTTTTATCGACATATCCTCTGAGAGCTGGAAGATGAAGAAGTACAAAGTAGTCTTCGAGCTTTGTGATATCGTTTGTGAGTATTATGCCACCGAGAGACCGAGCTGGTTCCGCATACAAATGCTCTTGACCATGTCACTTGACTTGGCCTCCTCAGACTGCTGATGATTCAAGCGCTCTATCTAATGTCAAACATATTGTGGGCAGCAAAGGGAGTATCTCTGTATGAAAGGAAATGCTCTTTGTAGTAGTGTCGTAGCTCGGTCTCAAATGGGCCGTTTGATAAGCGTATGCGCTTTCCATAGGTCGCATAGGAACTTTAACCAACCCGAATAGTGTGTTTACACTCGGTCCCAACATCGGTCTCGTTGCTGAAGGGCGGTTACGACCACGGAGGAGTCCGTTCCCGCTCTCCGTCATCGATTGTTGAATTTCTCCGCCTCTTTGGCAAAGACTAGCGAAACCTCAACTCATCTTCAATAAGCAAAGTTTTCTTTGTGTGAACAGCTTTCGCTTCAGAATGCGTCTTTTTGATCTACGCATCTGCATCTGCCTTTCTTGGGATTGCCCCGTTTGCGGCGCATGATTCCCAGTGAGTGCTTATGACCTCTCTTTTGAGTCAAAACCACATTGTACTGTCCCCGGGGTATATCAAATCCCTTTATTCTGGCCTGCGAAGATGGCTTGACTTGCAATACCAGACTCAGGCCAGATTTAAGGACCATGCTGCTCCAGCAGATCATCCAGCTCATGGTCGAAAAGATAATGGTTGTCCTAAAAGAGGAGATTGTTTTTATCGCAGATCAACTGAGCGACAAGTACGGGCAGCTGCAGTGTATACAGCTCCGCGAGAGGAGTGCGTGTGCATTGATATCTAGGACGCTCTGACGGTATAGAATCCAGATCCATGCTTTTTCTCCCTGGAGGCCGAGGGACACGACATGGTCGGCAATGCCAATGGCGCGTCGAGAAGGCGGTTTGTATATTCTGTACGTGTGTGAGTTCATGGTATGCAGAGGCGCTGAGGATGGAACGTACATGTCTGCAATTTGGAGAGAGACAAACACTGTTCTCGTCGCAAACGCGAACTCCCTTCGGCGATCCGCTCGTTTGACCTCATACCTGTTCTGTGCGGCCACATCCATCTTATACGTGTTACGTGTAGATGGCGGTGAGCTGACCGCCTTGTCTACAATCCGCTTTCAGTAATTCAAAAGAAGTGATTAGTAGTGATCTGAGCTTATGCGTGAGGCAACGATCCACATGAAAGCAAGAGAGTTGTCATCGCGATATTTCGGTGTTGAACGTCACTCTACCGCCACCGCCTGGCGCTAAAGAAGTTGTGGCCAATCAGGGTCCACGCTGCGCCGCTAGCCTGCATCACTCCTACTCCTTCCGTCTGGCACACAACAACAATCACTGTCTTGACCGGACCAACACCAAGCTACGCAAACTATGCAGAAGAACGACATGTTGCCTGGCGAGCATTCCACTCGGCCTGCCAGAGCTCGTACCGCTGTACCTACTTACAACTTGAAGATTCTTACGGGAATATCGAGGCGCAACCACGAGCGCTACTCGGACGACGATCAAAGTCGTGCCCAGACTGAGACCTCAAAAGCGAAAACTCCGGAGAGCGACCTACACCAAAGTTATAGCAATCCATCTAGCGAGTCGACTTCGGCTACAATGTCTCCAAGTCTGAACGCGCTTCAGGTGTCCCTCACCGACGAGGCTGTAGCTGCTGTAGAGGTCAAGGCAGCCGTTTCCAACAGTAGCACAGACCGATACGACTGCTTCGGCCTCCAGCTCGATCCAAAAGGTCATTTCTACGCTGCCAATAAGCTCTACGCGCGGGGCATTTGGATCGGCTATCTTGATCCCCACAGGTGGACTGAGAGTTTCCGTGGGCTGCCTTCGTGGAGCGAACTAAAGCACAACCACGCCAGCTTTACTCCACCATTCCCCCCATCGGAATTTGGCACCCCGAGGAAAAGTCGTGACGCCATCTGTCGAGGCTGCGCATCGAAAGATTCGGGTATCATCACGTTCAATGAAATTCACTTCAATCAACGTTCGGTAAGTGACAACGAGACGGGGTCCGTCCTGTGTTTCTATTCGCACTGAAATCCGGTACTCTCAACAAGCTAACAGATGCCAGAAACTCGTCATAATGCCCATGGATGGTGATGACGAAAAGGGCGTCTTCTGCATCATGCTACCTCAAAAGCCTGACCGAAGCTTGCGTCCTCTTCAGGCCTATCGGCCTTACGAACTTACCGACAAGGGCATCGGAGACACTTTCGCCAACGACTTTATGCTGCTTACACTTCGGAATCCGGATCAAGAGGCCGACACACTGGAGTATGTCCTCAAGGTACTCCCACAGCAAGAGCTTCGCGGCGTCGAGAGAAGATTGGAGAAGCAACCATGTGCCGATGCAGGTTGCGGCTCTGCTCGCCCGAACGCGTCCAAAACAAAAGCACCATCCACTCAGCTACCAGAATACCGTGTCACATCAGAACTCCCTAATCAAGACGGGTTGCAGATTGGAGAGCCCGTCGCGCGGAAACGGCGCAAGGCTAGTGGTGTTACAATCACACCAACTCGTCGATCAATGGGAAGGGGTCAAATTAATGGGAAGGATGACGGTTGGACACTGCAGACGCTACAAAACCGTGATGCACCCTGCCGGCCTAAATCTTCACCGCAACTAGAGAATACTCCAAGATCCGTCGAGGTGATATCCCTCGACCTCACCGACGAGCAAACCAAAAGTATACAGTTTATATGGACCATCAAGGATGACGACACAGAACATGAATTTCCTTATACGTTGGACGAATGCAAGTCCTTCAGAGGCTTGCTTACTCTGTTGGAGGAGGATACCCAAGCGTTCCCACCCGTCACTAATATATTGGCAAGAACCAAGGCATGGTCCTTGACTTACCAAGGCGCTGATGGCACGAACAAGGCCATTGTTGCCCGCAAGGGTAGCGAAGTCGCATTCGAGCGCCTACAAACCTTGCTCGCTCAATCTCCCATCTGGAACGACAGTCCAAGTGCTAAAATCATCGTCGAACTTCGGTCTCTGTGCCTAACTGATTCGGCATGTGCGTCTTGAGCCGACAGAACCTCATACCACGACACCATGGCATACAGCCGCCCTGAACATCACATGGTCAGAGGGCTCTTACACGTGTCAGGCGACAGATGTTTGTTTAATGTCTTATTTCTGCTGGCTGTCATCATGGCGTTACCAGCATTACACTACGGGTCATATACCCTGGGTTTCATAACCGGTTTTCGCATCTGGGTTTGTCACTTCTTGCAAGTGATGACCGTAGTATGCGCAGCAACTCATGCCGACTTTGGACCAGTCCTGTAATTCTATTTGCGAAGATCCAATCCAAGTCATTCAAGAGGCTCGTCCACGATTCTTGATATCTTCGTACTGAGCTGCTTGATGTTATTGCCGATACGCTATTCCTGGATCGCAAATCGTACGGGTGTTTATGCTAATTCTTGAATGAAGTTCTTAACGATTATGTGCTAAAAAGCTCTCAAAATAAGGGTGGGCACATCTGGTAGTATAGATCAATATCAGCATCGACAACTTGAACTAGTGGAAAGCACGCAACCTTGTGTAAGGCGAGACAAGATCGTTGCTACCAATGCAGCCAATCGGCAAGAGTTGCCTCCTGGTTCCACTTGCTATTTCTAGTCTGGCGCCGCTGACCCTTTACGCGAAACCTTCATACGCGACACCTAGGGCTCATTTCTCCGTACTCTTATCATCCATTCCGTTATTCGTCGTTTCCGAGTTGTCCCTCGTTAGCTTTGCGCATTGAGGCGTCCATTCGCATACGCCTTAACAGTCATCCTTGTCACATCCCACCATCCGCCTTACGGTCTCAAGCGCGTCCGCATGTAACCATAGCGAAGAGAATCTGCTCTACACTGCTCTGCGCCTGGGTACTCGCGGTATCACAACATTTTCAACCAACAGCTTCTGATTTGGGTATTACCATCCGTCTTAATCTAGCTGACCCTTGCGACTCGCCGCGACCCATGCACCCACCCCAGCCACCATGGACGGGTTATCGATCACTTATGCGACATCCAAAGACTGGCTCGATATCATGAAAAACCGGTCCAAAGTCCGCATGCATGAACTTATCGAGCGCCTCGGCTTACGCGCGAAATGGTCTTCTAACAAGCGCGGCAAAACCAACTTTGAGTCTGCCCTAGTACGCGAGCTGGTGGCGGACATGGGTGATGTAGTATCCACACTACCGAAAGAGCCGGATGATTTGATGAAGCTCCTAAGCGATGAGGGTAGCCTGAAAGGGGAGGTGGACGGGCTCCTTGAGAAGCATGGGGCCAAGATCTGGGGAAGAGTGGGTGACCGCGAGCATCTAATCTCGGCGAATGAGCCTGGAGTCGAAGAGGGTCTATATCCAAAGGACCTCTATCTTGAAAACGAAGAGGACAGGAACTTGTAAGCATATTCGCAATCATGGCGCTCGGAGATCTGGATGGTTGGATATCATCGAACGATTGCTGATTAGTCTTACAGAATCCACAAACTCCTCCATTGGTGGATAGGGCTCAAAGCATGCAATGTCATTCTTGCACGCGAGCGCCTTGATCGCGAAAGAAGGAAGAAGGCGGAGAACCGGCAAGCGCGAGCTGAGGCCGAGCTCTCAGGCCAGCAGGACGGCGGTACGCCAGCATCCTTCGTGGCCCTTGCACCAAACTCGGTATTACACGATGCTGATACGGGTTCACGTGGGAGTCCGATGTCATCGAGTGCGGTGCTTACACCCCCCGAAAGTGGTGAGAGTCCTACTGCAGGGCCCCGAGAAGGAGCCGGCTTCACCACTGTCAATGGTGGTGGACATGCGACCAATGGTAATCCGGCTTTTACAACGATCAATGCACATCAAACACCAGCTGTTCAGCAACCCCAAAATATCGTCGAAGGCGTCTGGAATAAGTTCGCTGCTGAAGGGAAAAGATCACCAGGGTCTAGCGGACCTCCAGGCTCTGTCCATATTCCCCCTGCGCATACCGTTGAAAGTAAAGCACCAGTACATCAACAGATTGAAAACGCAAACGCAATCCAAGCATCCGTCGACCACCAAATTAGCGTGGAGGTCGCAAAACTGGTAGGGAGTTTTGGTTCCGACGATGCAGTGACGGGAGAGATCCGGCAGTCAAGCAGCGGTACACCCTACGGAGGTTTGGACTACGATGATTTACGTGCACTACGGCAGTACATCTATGGAGAAGAACTAGGCATCCAGCTCGACGAAGAAGCCTTGCTGAATCGGCTAGAGAATATGTGGCGAGAAGGCGTTCGCGCCGACTACAACAAGATCACAGAAAACATACCGGTTTTTATAGCAAGAGAGCGAGCATTCCTAACCTGGGTAGAGCTAAAGCGCCATCTAGCCGCGCTCCAACGAGCAAACGAACGTACGTTTCCCTTGTTCCTTCGTCTACTCATTACTTAACTGTTCACAGGCTGGTCAGCGGAAGGCCATACACCCCCGGAGATCGAGCGCCGGATCCAACAACATCGCACACTGATGGGCTGCACACAAACCATCATTGCCAATTTTGAAGACATAGGACAAGGATTCGGTCTCGGACCCAATGTAGCTGTCGACCGCGATGAATTATTGAGACAGGCGATTGCAGTGCTGGCTGGCGAGAAATATGCACCTCCGATGCAGTGGAAGGCTGTTGAGTTTACCGCGACCATGGCGTGGTTGCATGGGCATCTAGAGGAATTTCGAAAGGAAGAGGAGGAAGAAGGGAAGGGCATGCTTTGGTATATTGGATAATAACTGGGTTCTATACTAGTCGCCCCCGCGAGGTTGACTGTTGTGCGAAACCTGTAGTCTATAGGCATTTTTGTAACTGTGAAGTTCTGGTGGTGAATACGTCGTATACGCAGGATCTTACTACTGGCCGTATTCAGGGATACGACGATCGATCGCTAGGTAGGGTTTCGGTTCAGGGCCCCACCACTACGCGTTCGGCCTCCTGCTCCAACCATTATTGCGGCAAAGCGCTCTATTTGGGTAAGTCAGCCGTACAGCGTCGCGTTTCAGCTATTTGATGCCATGTTACAGGATTCGTGTAGGATTACTCCGTACTACTAGCTCATCAGCTGTGCCACACCGAGTCACCTTTCAGAGTCAGCTATCGACGAAAATTCTGTCCAGATACGAGGTCACACGACGGGCTACTGGAGCTGAGTACGAGTTGTGGTCAGCTAGTTATCGCTAGTTTTGTACTCCTTCGAACGAATACACAGCTCGGCAGCACTTGACAGAATACCCTACACCTCGCTCGCTTGATAGCAAACCTTGCAGCCAAGGTGGCGCTGGGCGCGGCGTTATTACGCACTGCGCTATAAATCTCCCTAACGAATAAGGCCACGTTCCGTTTATAGAGTGGAACCGCGCCGCATACTCATCACTATCACAGATCACTTCGTAAACAAGAAAGTATCCGGCAGGAGCACTCGCGCAAAAAGTCCAACACGCCACTAGTCTGTACATAGTACTGAGCGGCGGGACTTGTTACACGGAGAAAAGCAAGTCGGGCGTAATACCAATAACTACACAGCGCAGGGCAGGGAGGAGGCCTGCACCCAACGCGCGCGTCATAGACGCATATGTACATGTAACGCCTTACCATTATACCACGAACAAGGCAGGGGGCTACAACGAAATAGTAATCACCGTCGCTTATTTGCTGGCGGCTAATGCTCAAGTAAGGGTTTTCCCGATGAGGGGGGGATATTTTGGCCTATTGCGAATCAAGAGCGTGTATGCGGAGTTATTGCATTTGTACACCCTGAAGTAATACCGGTCGGATTAGATATGCTTAGCACAAGACCTGCAAACTTCAAAGCGTGGTACAACAATGAAAGCAAGGGCAAATGGGACCCGCTTTTTACCCTAGCGAATGGGACCCGGTGCACTACTTGGGTTGATTACACCTCTAAGCGGAAATAATGGGCGTTGCCGAGTCATTTACTCGGAATCTGGGACGCGTATTACTCTATGCATATCCATATGGGCGCTGGTTTCTTTTTGTTTTTTTGCTGTTGCGCCGGCCCCTGTCGGAATCATGCGTCTCACTTTTACTGGCTAGTAGGTAGGGGAGCGCACGCCTCGCTCATTCTGGGTATCTTTTCGACGCAGCGTACCAGTCTTATGTTCGCCTCTTTACACGTCACCCGCATCCATCATCTGCATCATCATCATCAGCAATCAATCACTTTCTCTCGCCGCCCCACCTATACCTGCCCTCCACCAACGTCTGCAACAGACTGCGGCGCAGTTTGATGTGTAGGGGCTGAGTACTTCCTTTGTTGGCCAGGTTGCACCATCGGCCAACTCTGAGACTGTGGACAAAGTTTTTTTCGGGGCAAGCAAAAGCTGGCAATAAAAGAAAACTTTGTTCCAAGACGGCCTAGTGGAACGTACTCCTTTTACCTTGCCGAGCTACCATCAGTCACCCCCAACACATCGGAATCCCATCACACTTTGGCGCGCGCGCCCCGTTGCCCCATCTCACGTCCGCTTACTTCCGTTCTGTCCTTGTTGTTTTTCTTCCTTACTACTTACCTGTTCACTTGCTGTTGACATTGTCTTTTCGCCACACACACACACGCCCACCCATGCGGCGCCATGAGCTCCAAAGACAATCTGGCCTTAGATCTTGAGCACGGCGTGCGACGATGGGACCGCGCGCGATGGATTTCCGTCTTCAGCTCGCATAATCCGACTATACGCGAAGTTACAGAATGCTTGGGTCTGGGCTTATCAGCATCATCCTCGACCACCAACCGCGGCATCCCCAAGTTCGATAACCCGGACTATCGCAAACTATCATCTGAAGTCACCAAGCTGAGCAAGGAATTGCCAAAGGAGAGAGATGCGTTGCTGGATTTCGCGGCGGATCCACATTCGCTCGATCAGGAGCTCGATGAGTTGCTAGCGAATTATGGACCCGCTATTTGGGGCAGGGATGCGGATCGGACTTGTCTGCTCAGCCCTGATCCGAACAAGAGGACGTATACTAAGGATTTGTTTTATGAAGAGCCGGAACACAAGGAGATGTAAGTTTGATGATGGGTCGAGTGTGGGGGATGCATGCGCTAAATTATTCTACAGTCTCATGATACATCTGCATCGTTGGATCATCATCAAGGCTTGCTATTATATTCGTAACATGAAGCTAAAGAGGCCGTCTGGTGCGAATGAGTATGACCAGCTTGCTGACATCGATGGTGAGGGTGCTGTAAGTGTAGTGTTAATTCTCATGTTCTCGTGACTATGCTAACCGAAAGGATAGTCACCGCATGGGACACGGCGTGGGACACCGCAGTCACTCACTCCACCAGAAATTGATATTACTACCAGCGCCGACCTTGAAGTCAAGCCTGTTAATCTTAAGAAGCGCAAAAGCCAGGCTCACTTGACAATGTCCGATGACGATGATATTGACTCTACACCTGTCAAGCGTCCATACAGTACGATGCCTGTCAGTCGGAAGGGGAGTCCACGGAAGTCACTAAAGTCACTTTATCCTGCAAGCTCGGGCAGTGTAGAAAATGCACCGCCAATGCCGACTCATGCCCTTCACTACTCATCAGCACCGGGAAATGCATCTGAGGCTACTAGAATACAGCTTAGCCCTCTGTCGAACAACGAGCTGAATGGCGCATCAAGACCTGGTCCAACACAGAACTCTGCGCCGACTGGCTTCACAGCGGTCAATACAGGAGGCTTCACAGCTGTTAACAACACGCCACCAGTCAAGGAACCGCCACAAGAGCTAGTACGGGATGGTACCCGAGAGTCTTCCAAAGAGGTGCAGCGAGCCTCGCCTGCGCATGGACACCGCCATAGTAACAGTTACACGAGCCCCTATGAGTCGGGTTCGCATACTTCAACAATATCTCGACCTGCCACGGATCCTCCTCGCCCTGCAGCACCACCACCTACTACCGCACCAGCTCCGAATCAAAGTTTTCATGCGGTCACTTCATCTGCGGTCCCCAATGGAGCAAATGGAGTGACGAAGAAAGAATCACCAGCAGTGCAGCATGTTCAACACACTCATATCGCCCCGCAACCACAGCCACAGCCACAGGTGTCGCAGCAGGTAATAGGCCCACCTCCGCAGCCCGCACAGCAACATATCCGGTCCCATTCCGGACCACACACTCATCTTCCATCTCATCCGCATATACAGGCTCAACAGCAGCCTCCCCATCATCGACCCCCAAGTCGAACTAATACGCCGAGCCACCACTTTGGCCGTTCCATTGCTCCTCACCCCCGCAGTAGATCTAATACACCACACGCGCAGGCCGCAACTAATCAGCCGACTTCGTCATCTAATACACAGGCCACCGCTCCACCCGCCATCCAAAGCGCAGCCGCATATGGCATCCAACTCATCCCCACGCAAGACGGCGCGCCTCATACCGTACCAAGTAGTCATCGACCGTCTTCCCATCCCGCTCCTACCACAACGCACCACGCCCAACCAGTGCCCAAACCCCACGCCGACACAACACAAGCCCACACCGCCACCGACCGCCCCACCATCAACGCAACCGAGCTCCGCCTCCTCCAATGCGAAGTAACCGCCGGCCTCTTCACCTACTTCTTCCCCCGCACCAACACCAACACCGCGCCCGAAGAAACCAGCCTCCTCCAACGCCTACACACCCTCTGGTACCACGGCGAACCCCTCTTCCGCACCCAACTCCCCACCCACTACGACCTCGTCACCAAGACCCTAACCGCCTGGCTCCACGAACGCCATGCCATCGCCGCCCTGCGCCTCTCCATGCAAGCCGGGGCCGGCGTGAGCCATGTCGGGCTCGTAGACCGCCTGCTGGCTATGAATGACCTTAGGGCTATGAGGCTCAAGTGGAAGAATATGAGTTCGGTGGATGGGCTTAGTCCTGAGGATTTGTTGTGCATGGCCTTTCGGGTTGCGACGAATACGGAGGGGAGTGAGTATTTGTTTAAGGATGGGTTGGCGAGGTTGGAGGTGGGTGTTTTTGAGTTTTTGAGGACGGAGGATGCGAAGATTGTTATGGCGAGGCGGTAGGTGGTGTCCTCGGCTCGGAATGGGGGGTTTTTTTATTTTATTTTTAGTTCTGTTCTGTTTGTTTGGTAGATGTTTGTATTATTTTTGTGTACTGGAAAAGCGTGGGTGGGGTGGGGATATAACCTGTCTCTGGTTCTGTTTGTTGATATGGGTTTCCGATTAGCGATGGCGTTTTTGGGCAGGATCTTGCCTTTTCATCAGTTATTATTACTACCATCATCCCTTTCTCTTTTAGGAAAATTTTGCGTTTTCAAAGCATGTGTTTAGTAGTAGATTTGGTCTAGCAAATTCTGGGGTTAATGGTAATGGGTTGTTTGTAAACTGGCAGGGGTAGTAATACAATACCTAGTACGGAAGGCAAGAAAATTGCACGAAAAAACAGATTTTTCTCTTCGTGACTTTAATCTACAGAATACTAGTAATCACTGAATCGCATCCTCATCGCAATAATGTTTCGCTATTTGCTATCCATCCATCCATCATCCGGTCGTCTGACCCACCCATGTTCACGTGAACGCCCCTAGGTACCCACCACCCTGCCCATCACCCTGCCCACCACCACACCACACCCCTAGCAACGCCCACACCACCACCAGACGCCTCTCTCGCTAGATGCAGAAAAAGATGTACAAACGCCCCCCCTGCGACGCAGCCTTCCCTTCCCTCCCGCGCCGCATGGTGGCCGCGTCTTGCCATCCCTTCCCAGGATCCCAAACACACACACCCCCTCAAAGGGAGGCTTCAGCCTCATGACATGTTTTTTTGCGCCTAGATATCGCCCACTCACCGACGCGGCCCACGCACCATGAACGGCCTCGTGGTTCCTCTCACGCGCTCACCCACGCAACCCCCGTTGTCGGCGTCGCATATGAAGGCGTAGTCTCTTTCCGCTACTTTCTTTTGCTATCGTTACGCGCGCACCGTTGGACGTCATGGTCGTCCGGCTCTTCGTTCCGCCTGGTAAGTCATCCATCGTCGTCGTCCGACGAAAAGCATAAATAACTAACATCTCCGGTGGCTCCAGGCGAAGGCCAACACAACCTCGTGCCCCGCCGGTCCGATTCAATCGGTGCGAATGCGACGACGCAGTACGTACTGTTTGGCTCGACGGCGCTTGCGGGCGCGTATACAAGTTTCGCGACGAGACGGGTCGGTGGTGTCGGTGCGGGGCGGACGGCGGTGTTCATACGGGCGTCGGGTCGATTGGGGGTTTGGGGTGCGGTCGTGGGCGCGGCGCTGAATGTGTATTATTATGCTGGGTTTGCGAATGTGGTTGTGGGTCAGAGTCGTGGCGTGCCGGAGGTTGACAGAAGGAAATGGAAATTGTTTGAGAGGACGACGAGGTATACGGTGGAGGATGGGGCGTTGGCGGGCGCCTCACTCGGGCTTCTTGCTTCGGCCTCGATCTTTCTGCGGCGTGCTTCGATGATACCGGTGTGGACGCGATGCGTGGGCATGATGAATATCGGCGCTTGTACGGGCGTGCTGGGCACGCATGCGTACTTGCACTATACGGGCGAGCGGCAGAGGGCGTACCGACAGCTTGAACAGCGGCTCAAGCGGCGGTCGTTGGAGTTCTGGTATATATTCTGGGACAAGAGCTTGATGGCGCGCCTCGATCCGCTGATGCAGCAGTACGTGCGGCACAATGGCGTCTGGTACACACAACTGCTGCCCGCGGAGGAGTTTGATGAGCAGCTGGAAGAAGAAGAAGAAGAAGAGTATAGACGGGAAATGATGATGATGGGGGGCGAGAGGAGACCAACGGACGCGGAGGAAGCGCAACACCACCAGGAGGAAGAGGAGGGGGAGGAGGAGCAGCCATCGTACTATATCCCGCCCATCGACTACGCTGACGATCTGCGCAAAATCACCGTCGAAGCTACACTCGCCACCATGCTGGAGCTGGAAGCTGAGCGCGCAGCTTTACTCCAAGAAGCGGAGTATCTGCTACACGTGAATGCGCAACAGCAGTACGAATACTGTCACTTGGATGATGACGAAGGAGATGCGACGACGATGGACAAGGAAGACGACGACGAGCGGCAAAGACGACTCCAGGAAATCCACCTCGTCGAAATCGCATACCATCGCCTTCGCTCCGCCGCCGACGCAATCGACATTCGACTCGTCCACTGGCGCATCTCCCTGCAACATAAAGCTCTCTGGGAATCATCAGAGCAGGACAGTGTCGGTGTTGCTGCTTGGCTACCCAAGTCGTCTACGTTGGATTATAGCACGTATACGCCGTCCCTCTCCATGCACGAGATGCTCAAGTTCCAGGCCCAGATTGCTGATGAAGTGGCGCACTTTGACCAATTGGCTGCTGATGGTAGGTTTGCGTGGGAGAGGAGGGAGAGGTATAGAAGGGATGCTGAGGATGGGAGGGTACTATTGAGGGCCGCGGATCACGTTGTGCGGAGGTTGGAAAGGGCGACAAGGGAGCGCGAGAGCGGTCCGGTAGGTGAGGGTAAGGGCGGCGATGCATCTGGGAGTGTCAAGGCGGTTGGCTATCCGGAAGAGGTCGAAGCCACGACTAAGATTGCAGGCATAAAGGTCGAGACCGTGCCGGATGATGAGAGTGCAGCCCAGAGGCAGGTCGAGGAGGACAAGGTGAAGAAAGCGCCTAGTAGGAGTTTAGAGCGGGAGAGACCGTGAGCATCGCAAGCGCCTTGTACTTGAGGAATCTTCTCACCTGGGACATGGGCGTGGCCTACATGCACCTCAACGCAATGAACCCAATTCCCAAAACCCCAACCAGAACACGTGCTTGTAATTAGAAAGAGTGATTGAGCAGCCGTATGGCATCTTGAGTATACACAGTAAGCAAGAAGCGTTCGTGTATTGACAGAATTGTGTAACCAGGTCGCAATTGGAAATCAAGGGGATTGCATTTAATCTTTCTTTTATTTACCAATCGCAAACTAAGCTAGAAGAGTACGCCATCCTTCCTACCCATTCCAATCCTCAAGCCTCAAGGAATAAGAAAAAGCACAAAGACCCTCCGTAAGCCTGCCAGGAGGTCGCAGAAGGGATATCGTCGTGATCCTAATGTTACAGGGTGCCATGCTTAGCTCATGTTATTTCCGCCTATCCATACGCATATCGTAAGGTCATGAAGAAATACGTAGGGCAGTCACATCAGCGAGAAGAATATGACCGAACGTTGCTTGTCGAGTGTAGTAGGTTGCAGACAGCTTACAACTCCTGCTTGGCCGACTTGGAAGAGGCGCTGGCGCTCGCCGCAGCGGCATCGTATCCGCTCTGGGCAGACTTGGAGGCCACAGACGAGGCGCTGGAGGCGGACGAAGAGGCAGCGGCATTGGCGCTAGCAGCAGACTTGGAGATGGACGACGAAGACGAAGATGCGGCCTTGGCAGCAGCACCGGTGAGGGAGCTGGCGCTAGAAGAACCATGGGCGGAGGCAGAACTCGCGCTGGAGGCGGCACGGATGGATGCAGAGCTGGCGCTGGATCCAGCGGCATCGGTAGCTGAGGTAGCGCTGGCTTCGGCGAGTCCAATCTGCTGCTTGATCAAGTCGGTGTAGTAGGCGAAGCCACCGGTAGCAGCAGCGTACTGGTTTCCAGCCTTGGAGGTAGCCGCACCGTAAGCAGAAGCACCAGAGGCGGAGGCAGATTCAGCAGAGGCGGAAGCACTGTCACCGTAGAGACGGGCACGGTGCTTGCGGGCAAGAGCTATGAGTTCGTTGCGCTTGGAGCCTTGGGGAACCTTGATACCGTTCTTGTCGGCCCATTCCTTGATCTGGCTATCGGACCACGAGTCGAGGAGGGCATCGCTGAGGCTCTGTTGAGCATTGGCAGCAGCAGACGAAACCGAGGCGTATGCGCCTTGGGATTGCAGACTAGCGAGACGAGATTGACGGCGGATAGCGGCAATCATCGAGTCGCGGGTGTTGGGTTGGGGTACATTGTAACCACGCTCATCGAACCAAGCCTTGAGGTCGGACTCGGACCATGAAGAGTAGAGCCAGTCACCGGGGTAGTTAGCAGTCTCCTTAGCCTTCTCGGCAGCGGACTGGTAGTTGTCACGGACAGCTGCGAGAAGAGAGTCACGCTGGCGCGGCTGGGGAACTGGGATGCCGTGTTTGTCGGCGAAAGCCTTGAGCTGAGAATCGGACCAGCTGCCGACTGTTAGTGACTAGACTGATACCGGATGGATGGAACATACCTGTCAAAGATCCAGTCCTTAACGCTACCATAGGCCTGGTTCGCGGAATCCTCCGTCTCGGTCCAGTACGCCTTGACCTGCTCGACGAGACTCTTGGTGTCCTGTTCGGTGCCGGCCTTGGCCTGTTGGCCCTTGAGGCTCAGGTAGTTTGCGAGCGTCTGGGCATCCCAGCTGGTGTAGGGGCTGACGACTTTGTCGTTCCAGTTGGCCTTGACAGTCGACTGGAGGTTCTTGCGGTCAGAGGGCGTAGGGTGAGGGACGCCGTGGTCGCTGAGCCAGCGCTCTAGCTCCGTCTCATGCCACTTATCGTAAACTGCTTCCTGGTATCAGCATGTTGCATTGGTACACGGCATGTGTTTTTGAGCCATGTGAGGCGTCACGAAAATTGCCTTGCGAAGATAGCTCACAACAAGGAAGCTAAGAGAGAAAGGGGTTCTGTACTATACGCACCGGCGGAACCGAACCAGCTGTTGGCTGTCGCCGAAGCAGCGAGCGTCACCACAAGGGTGGATGTAAGGGAGAACCTCATGATGTGCGGATGCCGATGTGATGTTTGTGGGGTAATATCGATTAATGAATCAAAGACGAGGGTTGGCGTGTGTATTAGGCAAACTCGGCAAAGGGTGTAAAGGTTTAGAGGGCAAAAGTGAGGAAGGCTTTATGAGGGGAGCGACTAGACAATGGGCGGTAGTTTGTGTGCGTGGGCGTGACGTAGTGCTGCACCTTGGGAGCTTGGACAAACAAGATGCCTGGACGCGGCTGCCCGCGGCTGCCCCCGCTCTGTGGCCAATGGGGAGCTGCGGCAGCATGGAGATCGCGTTTTTGATGTGCGCAATAATGGTGAGATCGTCTTTCGAGTTGCATCTAGGCCTCAAGAATGTGAATGTTTGGTGGGGAAGTGCGCGCTCCGACAGACGTGGTCCTCACAGTTCTCACAGTCCTCACAGGCAGCATCATCATAGCAAAATACTGGCCGCCGCTGGTTGTCATGCCCAAGCGTTGTGTCGTGATGGGCATTTCAGAAATTCCCATCACGATATTGCGGGGGTCGAGCGAACCATCGCCAGCCCCCTACGTCATCGCCTAACCCATGCATAAAACTTGTGAGGCGCAACGGATGTCTGAAGCACTTTTGGACGGGAAAAGAAATGCACGTATGCACATTATTCACCACATCTGAGTGACACAGCTTCGATACTCGCTATGCTATTGCGAGATTCGTCTGAGAATCAATTTTTCGCTAGTCGTACAGTCGCGCTCACATGCATCGGTATCATTGGACACCCTCTGAACCACCTCGTCCGCCTTCGCCTGTTGAGAGGTTAGCAGTGCACTCCGGACACCTTTTCCACGCATCACGTACCCTTCCAGAAGCCACTGGGCACCTTGTCCTTCTCAGCTTCCTCGTTGTCCACTTTCTCATGCGCCTGCTCTGCCCTGTTACCCATGTCCTCATTGTGCTCCTTCACGTCCTTGCTCTCCTCTTTAGCCGTCGGAGGGTTCTCGTTCAGAATCTTGGGTTGCGCACCTTTGACTTCGTGGGCGTTAGGCTTATTCTGCTGGCCCTGCTGCGCCGCCGGCTCTTTGCTGTCCTTCATTTGGCGTGCCGATGTCGAGAACTCGCGCTTGCCGGAGGAGCCCTTGTTTGACGAGGGAGCGGGAGACTCCGAAGTAGGCTTCGGGGCGTCATTCTGGTTGGAGTTGCTGTCCCGGTTGGGCGACGACGAAGACTGGCCTTGAGCGACCTTGGGCGGTGAGGGCCCCGGGTGCTCGAGATTCTCGCTGGGATTTTGGCCCTGCTTCTCTGGAGACTCTCCGGCTGGGTTTCCTTTGCCGGACCCGTAGTCTTGAGTTGCAAAGCGGACTTGGAGGCGGGCTCGCGGGGCGGCGGAAAGAGCTGCGGGGCGCAGAGCTGCTGAGCGCAGCATCGATATGGGACGGATGAAGCTCATCATGTAGATTTATGGGATTGAATTGGAATTGACAGCGGAGTTGCGGTATGCGATGGTGTGTTGTGAGGGGGACGTCGAGTGTAATGTTTTGGGAGCTGTCCCGAGCTTAGCTAGCTTGACGTCATCACCATCTCTCGCTCCATCATTATCGCCTCACCCACGTCACTTGAGTTTTGCATTGGTCGTGCTGCAGCGACAATAATTTATTAGTCTGTATTCCTCCTGGCGAAGCGTAAATAATGTATTTGAGCACATGAATAAGGTCATACTCGTGCCTAATGGTAGTCGTCGAAGTTCAATGAAAAATCTTGTTCAGAACAGGAGCAATGATTTGTTGAATACAAAACTCGTCCAACTCGTTGCATATGAGATTTGCTCCACTCACTTTAGACTACAACCCGGCCGACAGGAAGAGGCCTGCCACCACTATCATTCCTACTCCCCAATTCCGCATACATGTCCCATAATATCGCCTTATCCACCAGAGTCTTCCCTTGCAAGTCCACGGTGGGGCTTGATATATCCGTTGGTGGACCAATCCGAAGGTCGATATCGCTCGGTATAGCAGCGAGTAATTCTCTGAAGAAGGCTTTGTGGACGTAATGCGTCGTTTGCCAGTCACACAGTTCTTCGCGTGCCCACTCGTAGTACCGTGGATGAAGGGTAATGATGATTCGCAGGAAGCGAAGGGATGTAAAGCTAGAAAAAAATGACATCCAGTCAATATAGCGGTTCATTCGTATAGCGTCCTTCACCTGGACTTCCAGTTGAAGTCTTTTGGCGCGGGACAGGTTCCAACCGTCGGGAACGTGACAAGTGGTTGATGGAAGCTTGGCGAGTGAAACCGCGAACCAATTGGTACTGTACATGCAGTCCGTGGATTCATTGTACATCTGTTGGGATCCTTGAAGCAGGTCCAAATGCAGTATCGGCTCTGGGACTGTCCTTCTCGCACATATTGGTGGCTTCCCGGACAAAAGGCGCTGGCGATTCACTCGATCCCGAGCCTTTTGCGCAGCCAAGCGTTTCTTCCGGTTCTTCAGTATTGTTGTTGCGTCTAGCACTGGCCCCCCGTGCGGGTCTCGCCGGACCACTAGGCAGGAATATATCTGATCTCGGATTTCTTGTGGTAGTTCGAAGAATGGGAATGGTTTGTCGTTTGGGTTCCGAAGCCCACCAATATGTAAATTGCGTTTGGATCTTGAGGCCGCTCTTGTCTTGCTGCGTCGTTTTCCATGGGCACGCGCTTTGTTTTCGGTGTCCCTCTCGGAGGCAACGTTGGCGTCCCAGCTTTTAATTGTGACAGCTGGCGGAAGTGACGCTTCAATTTTGCATCTCCTCCACAGGGTCCAACGCAATTCCATGGTGAGCTCTCCACATGGTAAAAGCTATTTCTTTCAGCCCGCATCCTGGCAGATATTCTCTTTATGAGGTTGCGGGACAGGGAAATTGCACTTCATCTTACCTTGCCTAGATAGCACCAACAAGCATGACCCTTACTCCAGTACTGCGGCCTCGGAGGTTGCAGGATGAAGCCATGTCCTGGAGGCGTTCGCACCATGATCGAGAAGGCCTGTGTGCCGGGTTACCGGGTGGAGGTGCTGAATGGGAATAGGCCGAAGTGCGCGGAAATTGGGGCCCACCCCTAAGAAGATGGCGAATGCCACGGGATAGATGCATCTTTTAGCAGGCTTTTGTGTTTTGTCAAAAATGTCAGCAATTGCAGTATTTGAGACGCGGTGGCAGTAATACGAATAATAACGAAGAGAGTATGGGTACTATGGTGCCGTGCGTGAGATTGCGAGGCTGTGGGGAATCTTAACAGGCGTCTTAAGACTTAGTGTTTCAAGCCCAACAACATATTGCGCATATAAAGGGACAACTTAAGCGAACATACCAGAATAGAAACGGATGTCGGCGAGTACCAGAGCAGCCCACTTATGCGATGGGTAGTTGGTATGTATTGATTTCGTGCTTATCCGACGATTACCCATCCACGCCCACTTTGGCATGCCGAAAGGCTTTCATTCCGAGCCAGGAGATGACAACCCACACCCAGCTCATAACTGCTGTACATACAATCAATGCGGGGTAGTATCCTGTGATGGGTAGTGTCGCATCGTCCTCCAGATCTGGGGGAGCATACGGCGTCTCGCCCACGTCCCAGGCCCAGCTCCACACTCCGAGACAGGAGCCCATGCCGACCACGAACACAATCCAGGTCGCTACAAGCACGACCCAGCCCCACCACTCTGTCTCTGTATAGTCCCAATCTTCCCCGAGATCGATTTCCGCAGGCGTCGATACTGCGGTAACGGAAGCCCGACGGTCGCTGCGGTTTGAGCGCCGGTGCGTGAGAGATGTGAGTGGGCCTTGGTTCGGCCGATTCAGGGAGAAATCGCTGCTTGAGGCCGAGGGCCGGTAAAAGGACATGATTTCATCTTCGTCGGTAGTGGAAGCGTAGGGTCCGACGGGGCTGGTTATGGGTGACGCGAGGAGGGACGGAGTGGCCTTAGGGGCATTGAGAGGGGTCTCCGTGGTTGCAGCGGAAGACGGAGGCAGGCTGATAGCGGGTACCCATCCACGGTCGGCCGAGGCGTTCAGCGGCGCCTCCTCGTAACTGAGGCCGCCCAGCGTAGTCGTATCGTCGCGCGAGCCTACGCTCATGGTTGTAGCTGTAGCTGTAGCTGTATTTGTGGCAGTGGTCGGCGGTCTCGTCTTCAGCAAGGAGCTGCTTCGTTCGCGCATCTTCGCCATGGCTGCTTTCCTCAGCGACCCCTTCCGCGGCCTTCCCTGACTCTGACGCAGTGCAGTCGCGATGGAAGAGCCCCTCTGCGCGCCTTCCGCATCTTGAGCGTGGGTGTCGTCCCTGCCTTCCTGTATTGCTGGCGCCTTCCCCGCCGGCGCGTCCTTGGAGGTCCTGAGGAAGCCGCCCAGAATGCCGCCAGATTTGCTTCGTCTGTGATCCGACTTGCTGCCATTTCCGTCAGGCTCCCCTCCCTCCCCTGTGTCGTCGCGAGCGTGAATGGCGTCCTCCATGTTTGTTCTTCCTGTCTGCACCAAAGCCACGCAGCATCGCGCTGCGTCGGTCAAAGTGTCATGTTGCGGGTCTAAGCTGTCAACAACGTCAGGTTGCAGCGTCATGGCTCGCACCAAGGTGGCGCTTCCCTGCAAGCGGCTTTGGTGAACGCAGATTGGCTGGTTGGCAATTGGCTGCAGGGTTCAAAGGCGATCGGCCAAGCTGCATATGGAAGGCCTCCCCCAATTTCCCCTCCACCTCCCCCTTCGGGGTCTATCTGGACTTCTTATCACTCTCTTGCCCTGTTGTGCGTTCTCGCTAGAGTCATTCCTTACTGTCATTCACTTTGCCCACAGCCATGTCTTCAAAAATGCCAATGCCCGTTCCACCGAGAACACCTACTCCACCTCCTGACGAAGACGCGCCTCAACCAGTTGGCCTTGGATTCGAGAGCGACGTGCCTGGCGCGACTATGGGCTCGAACGCGCTCCTCTCCCCAATATCGGCCACGTTCCCTTCTAAGCAGTATGCCACCCTCGGGCCTAACGATTCCGTCTCTCAGAGAGCGTCGCCCTCTATTCTCTACACACCGTCGAGCGCGACCTTCCCATATACTCCAGCAAGTGCTCCTAGTGGCACGACAGATACGGACGGACCTCCAAACAGCGCTTCGGAGAGTCCTAACCCTTTCAATTTCCAATCAGTCACCTACCAGCCAGGGCGCTCTCAGCCCAAAGCAAACGTGCGTCAATTAAGTCCAAATTCGATCCGACCATACTGAAATTCGCAGGATATCGGACGGAGACGAGGACACAAGTACAAGCACAGCAGCGTTTCCCACCAGATCTTTCTCGAACCCGCACCGCGCGCGCCCCTGCAGCTCCCTGCATCGCTCCCGATCCCGACATTCAAAGAGTACCGCTCGTCTATGTCGAAGGACCAGAAGCTGCGGTTAGCATGGTGCTTCTGTCACTTGGTTGTGGCAGGGCTCGTACAATGGGGCGCACACGAGTCGCTGGCTCTTACCGTGCTGTCTCGTCTCATCTTCTACGATGCACTTGGGGCTTTCCTCTGTGTGGCTGTGGACATTGGTTCGAACTTCGAAGTCTGGAAACGATCGAGCATACGGCATCCGTTTGGCTTTGAACGTTTAGAGGTCATTGCCGGACTGGGAATGTCCGTTGGGCTTTTGTTCATGGGCCTCGATCTTATATCCCATGGGCTGACACACGCTCTCGAAAACACAGGCGGCCACCAGGCGCACCATGGGGACGGCCACGAGCGAGTATCTCCTGGCAGCATTGATCTTGCTGCTCTGAGTGGCATCATCTCGACCCTGGTCTCGGCCATCTTGCTAAAGAATCATGCGCGCATAGGCAAGGTCATGCGGTTGAGTGCTATCGCTAACCTACCTTCGGTGCTGAGCAACCCGTCGCATTTCCTTACGCTGTCTTGCTCGACGCTACTCCTTCTTCTACCTCTGCTGAGCATACAAATGTACGTTTGGCTAGATCGGACCCTCTCCTTCTCTGTTGCGTTCTCGATGGTAGCACTAGGGTGGATCCAGGGGTGGACTTTGGGAAAGATGCTTCTGATGTCGTACTCGGGTCCCGGAGTGTCGGATGTGCTGTACGACTTGGAGACGGACCCAGCAATCAGGACGGTGGAAGAAGCAAAGTTCTGGCAGGTGCACTATGGACTCTGCCAGGCGAACCTGAAGCTCCGGGTGCGGAACTTGGAGGATGTTGGGCGTCTTCGCGATCGCATTGGCAGCATGGTACGCAACCGCTTGGGCGGCGGATACGGCAGCGGAGGACAGAAGTGGCGGATCGAAGTGTCGACGCAAATGACGCTCGAGAAAGACTGAGAACTCGCGGACGTGGGCGCCGTCGGGCTTGGACGTTTAGGCTCTGCAATAAAATCTTCACGGCGCTGTGGCGAGTCATCTTTCAGCATGCAGGCCGCATACGGTACATATCCGCCTTCGCAGCCCGAAGGTTGCCCCAAGAAGTGAGGCAGTGCGACGCTACGTAGGGTGCGAAGCAAGCCCGATGGCCGTCTTTGCTTCGCCGGCGACGCAACACTGCATAAACTGTGCACACAGCCAACCCCCTCCGTTTGGTGGAGGGGAATACAGTACATCATCTGCATCTACTGATGTGAGACAGCTGGCAGCCAGTCCGTCGACGCCTGACGCCCACCCCTGCAGGCGCTAAAAGAAGCTAGCGAGAAGGGCTGCGGCCGCTTTGGATCAACAGGTACTCTGTGCGCCCTCACCGCCGACGGCTTCCCCCGTGCAACTGGTCAGTCTTGGTCTGATCAGGGTTGGCCTGGCTGCAGGTGCTCGCTGTTCGCTGTTCGCTCGTCACGCCCACCGCAACTCTCCACACACCTGTTCGCTCCTGTGCGCCGCCTGCACAGCTGCCTGAGTTGTCTGCGAGAGCCGTGAGCGCCTGTGACCTGCGAGCTGCGAGGCTGGCCGTTGGCTAGCAGTATATTGCCTGCAGGTCCCCGGGCATGGCGAGAGATCGCGATGAGCGAGGCACACGATATCGCGACGGCGGCGAATATCTGGACCACGACCACGACCGCGACCGACGACACCGCCGCCGCCACAGAGCCCGCGAGTACGACGACGACGAGCCATCGGCTGCCACACGGGAGCGAAGAGAGCGACGCCGCGCAGACGACGCTAGGAGGGAGGCAGAGCTGGATATCGACGACTTGAGAGCACGCAGAGAGTCTTACTACGCCCGACCCGAGGCCGAGCGGCGCCGTGATTCAGAACGCATGGCCCAGGAGATACGGCGAGAGCCAGTGAGGGACAAGCCCCGGAGCGGCCATCGCGAGATCAGACGGGATGGCACGCGGCGGGCCAAGAGGAGAGAGGTCGTCGCGGACGACCGGAGCGACGATTATGTCTATGGCAGGCCGAAGTCGAGGCCGCATGCTGAAGAGGCTACTGTGCGGCGGTCCTCTGCGCGGAAGAGGAGCGACGAGGGCGGGTCGTCAAATAGGACTGCATACACGCCGCTGTCAGGCTCTGGCTCTGCATCCGTTCGCAGGGTCGAAATTCCGACATTGACCAGGTCCGACCCGTCCCCACTTGTACACGTAGCATCGACTAACGAGGAACAGGAGTTCATCTGCACGCGAGCCAGCCAGAACATATGGCTCAACAAGGCCGTCTGTGCGACGCACCAGCACCATCAAGTCGCCCACGCCCCTGACGCCGCTTACCAGGACGCAGTCCATCAGAGACACTACCCGTAAGACGACAGGGGGTCTTCTCTCGAGCTTCTTCAGGCCCCCTATTCAACGTACATCCTCCGCTGTGGTTCACAAAGAGGTTCAGAGGTCGGTATCATTCAACTAGTTGTCTCTGCTCCACTGACCCTTTTTCCAGAGTGGACTGTCTCGTTTGCATGAACGATGAGCTCCCCATCAACAAGACAGTCAAGCTTGCTTGCGGTCACCGCATGTGCTATTCGTGTCTGAAGCGTCAATTCACCCTTTCCGTCCAGGACCCGCAACACATGCCTCCAAGATGTTGCACCACCGAGCACATTCCGCTGAAGTACGCCGAACGCCTCTTTGACGACAAGTTCAAAGTTCTTTGGAATAGGAAGTACCAAGAGTACACCACCGCCAACCGGCTGTACTGTCCCGCCAAAGGATGTGGTCAATGGATCAAGCCATCGAGAATCAAAATGGATCCGACCTACGGCCGAAAATACGCCAGGTGTGGTACCTGCAATACGAAAGTTTGTGTACTATGCAACAGTAGATTCCATACCAAGCGCGAATGTCCAAAGGATGAGGAGACGAATCGGCTGGTGGAGATGGCTAAGGAAAAGGGTTGGCAGCGGTGCTACAGCTGCAAAGCTGTGGTGGAGCTGAAGGAGGGCTGCAATCATATGACTTGGTAAGTCAAGCAGCGTCTACCGTACTAGGACAACTATCTAATGCTTTCACAGCCGATGTACCGCTCAATTTTGCATGGTGTGTGCAGCACCCTGGAAGACCTGTAATTGTCCCTGGTTCAACTACCAACACATCCCGGACGACGATCGCCTGAACGACATGCGCGTGCCGTACACACAACGATATCCCGACATTGAAGTGATTGAGATCCCTCATGAACCCTCCCCGCCCCTAGCACGCCGCTCGAGCACACGCACCCGTAACCGTAGTGAACGGGACCGCGACCTCGACCGTGCCGATCAAGTGTTAACCGCTCACCTTCGCGACCAGCTCCACCTCAACTCCACTCCAACAGTATCAGAAGTACATCGCGTAGACCCCGGAGTCCAAATATACGGCCTGGGTAACGCTGGTAGTCACCACATGAACGAGTCATACGCTATCCGCTCCATGCCCACATCCGCACAACGCACAGCCGCGCGTCAAGCAGCTCCCCGGGGTTCATTCTTCACCAGCACCCGTCGTGTCCCAGCACCTGTCACCATGCGTTCTGCGCCGCCGCCAGTAGTCACTTCCTCGACAATGGCTGGCCTTTCCAAGGACGGCAGAAAGGTCGGTGCGAACAGAGTAGGAACATGGCTCAGTCACGTTCAGATTGACCCCGAGGCTACTAATACGGCAGCCAAGGATGTGGAAGTTGATGATTGGAGGTGCGATGGCACCATGATTGGCATCGACTGAGCATACATATATATATTTGTGCCTGGATTATTGGATATATGGTAGAACCTACACACCGGATCGAATGTTCACGTCCGTCCCATCGCAGGCAGCGCAGGAGTTGGATACTATTTAGCCGGCAAGATACCCACTTACACTTACGACCTGAATAGTTTTATGCGTTATAGCTATATTTGTAATGATGCTTGTATCTAGTTTACAAATGTATTTTAGATTAACACACCCATTGCCAGCCACTACATGTTGCACAGTATTAACAACTAGCCCCATGCTAAGACAAAAAAAAGAGTGACCTTGATGCCCCCTACCTGGCACCGCCTATATGATGGGGTGGGTACTGTTGGTTTCAGCTTCCATCCCATGTACAGTCAGATCATAGATGCTCCTTTGAGTCCTTTCCATCACACCCCACCCCTATAGCTAAAAAAAAATTGGTTCGAAGAATCTTGAGCAAGCAAGCACGACTTATTGTCCCCTTCGTGGATCGAACACGATACCTCCAGATGTTTTAATAGTGACCGAATTGGACTTCAGTCTGGCGCTCTCCCAATTGAGCTAAGGAGACAGACGGTTTCTTATTGGATGGCTGGTTTTGGGGAGTCGGGGGCTTATATTGTTGGGATTTGGGATGGGGTTATGGGCTTCAGAATTTGGTGGGTTGTGGGGAGAAGGAGTTGGGATGGATGCTAGGGGTGATTAGCGGTTAGTGTACCGGCACCGAGGTTCACTTGTCGGACCTCCGACAGAGCTTCACAGCTCCAAACCGCGACTTTACTCGACCTCGCGCGCAAAACTATAACATCCCCCTCAAAATATCTAAACCCGTTATATTTCTCTCCAAAATGCGGCCCTCACCCCTTGCAAATCCACTGGCAACGGTGGCCCATCTCGAAACGTCTGCATCGCAACTCGATAGCATCCCACCCGATCTTGAAGACTCGATCCGCTTCGCTGGCGCCAGCCTCACCCAAGCTGCAGGAGTCCTGCTCCGACTCCCCCAAGAAGTCATCGCACAAGGGATCGTACTATTCCAGCGCTTCTATCTCGGTCCTCCTGGCGGAAGTCTTACGGAATACGGCGCAGAGCAAGTCTCAGCCGCGTCGCTGTACCTCACAGCAAAGCTCTCAGCGTACCCAAAATCAGCACGGAGTGTTGTCAATGTGTATGCGTATCTATCGAATCTGCCGACGAGTTTCTACGATGCGGAAAGTTTGCAAAAGAGGGGTCTGGAGAAAGAGTATTTCGTATCAGAAGGCACATACGAGCGTCGTCGCAGCACACTCTTTACAACCGAACAAGTCATCCTCCGCACGCTGGGCTTCAACACCCACGTCCAACTTCCCTACACCCTCTGCATAACCTATCTGCAAGCTCTCGACACGTTTTCCCACCCGCGCGCCCCCGAGCTCGCGAAACGAGCGATTGCGTACTTGAATACGGCGCTGCTGAGCCCGCAGTGTTTGTATTTGACGCACCAACCGAGCGCGCTTGCAACGGCCGCGATCTACTTGGCGGCGAGGGAGGTGGGGATCAAGATGCCGGAGTGTGAGTGGTGGGAAGTGTTTGATACGGACAGGGAGATGCTGGGGTTTTTATGCGTGGGAATGTTGAGTTTGGAGGGGTGGGTTAGTGAGGAGAAGGGGAGGTGGGCGGGTAGGAGCGTTCCGGTTAGCGTCGAGGGAGTGGCGGAGGAGATGAGAAGGAGAAAAGAGGAGACGGGGCTGGATGACGATATGCAAAGAGCTGTTAATGGGTAAAGTCTACCGTGGGAGCACACCCGACGGCTTCGATCCTTGGAAGTCGCCCATCTGAGGATCAGACTGTACGATACGTTTCTTCAAGGCCGACAGGTAAACGCCTTTACATATACAGATTGAGGACCAGAGACACCTGCCTGTAATACTGTAAGGAACATACGCGACAGACGTCGAACCTTGTACAATGTCAACGATACGATGTAATCTTTCCGCCGCGATCCACATCTTCACATTGTTCCACAAACACAATGTAGCCCTTTAGAGGAGCGCGGTCGTACAAGGCAAGCCGACATATCACGATAACTGCCCCCGGAGAATACATGCACGAACTTGATATGGAGGCAAGAGCTATACCACTTGAAAGAGCAGAAGCGTGGTTTGATGATAACCGGATAGGTGACACAGTGAACGATATCGATGTACGAAGGAGTTGCTTTGTGAAGGATAGGTATGGACGGCGCTTGACTCTAATGACGTAGTCAGTCACGCATATGGACCGGGCAGGGCCTTCACGTATGGGCGTTGAAGAACTACGACCGGCACCTCTGCGAATAGCGAGTGCTAAGAGAGACGTTGTCAGCAAAGATACCGAAAACACCATGACAGATCCACCGATCTCTGCCCAACAGCCTACGGGAGGGCCGAGCTCCAGAAACAATCCCGTACGGCTGAGCCGCAGGACTGCTGTCAGGCGCCCGAGCGCGAGAAACGTGGATACCACGACCGAGAGGCGCGACAGCCAGATCAGTACGCGCTTCCCCGTGACGACAACATTCCATTTATTGGCTATACAATCTACAGCGCGTTCTCCGCCTACCTCGCGCCGCTTCAGCTTTGATCAAGAGCAAGGTCAACATCCAAAAGGGATGTCTGACGTGCTCGCCGGCCGGAAAGATACAACGTGTACTTCTACCATTCCAGATCCTAAAGATGCTGTCAGAATGCCCAGGGATCTGCGGGGACCTGTTTCCTCGTCAATGTTGGAGGGACCACATGACGCACGCACATTCATCAACTTCTCCTTACCGCGACCACCAAGCCAAGCACAGCAGGTAGAAGAAAGTGATGAGGGAGAGATGGAGCTACAAGAAGTGGAAGTCAAGCAACGGCATGTGCCGACAACATTTGAGGCGATATTGGGCAAGAGAGGTGTTCCTACGGCGTTGCTAGAGGAGAGGCGTTCGTAAGACGCGATGTCAAATCTGCAAAGGAATAGTGATTAGAACATCAGGTTAAGATACATCAGGTCTACCCTCAAACGTTTCGTCCTTGATCGAACACATCATTCCAAGCCAACGCCACGATCATTTTCGTCAACTTGTGACGGGGTTCAAACGCTGCGCTCACAACGCACCACTCGCTTCCATCCACACTGTATAAGATTTCCATACTTTAGCAATCTTCAGACTTCGCTGTTGCGGTCCCAACAGTTGGATGAGAAGAGTTGTCCATGAGTGAGACATTGTCAACCTAACACAATGTATTGTTCCTATTTCCCTACCACGATCTTTACAGCGCACCGAAGCCCTTCTTCCTCCCTCTTCGCGATCCCTGTCCCCTATATATGATACTTCCTCCCCCCTGTTCCTCCTCTCTAGAAACCAGTCCACCGTCTATCCGCACGTCCAACTACCCTCAACTCCACCCAGCTGATCACCAAACCCACAAAAGCACTACTCAAAACTCCTAACTAGCACCATGCCCCACAGCACCCACCCCAACCTCCCAACCGGCCCCAACGCATCATGGCTAGACATGCTCCCCCAACCCACACCCCCTCGTCCCTTCCCTTCCCTCCTATCTCGCATATCCACCCTCCGCATCACCCTCTCCACAATCAGCCTCTCCCTCTCCACACGCCTCCACATGCAACGCCTGCACACGCACCAAGGCCACTACTGCAACAGCTGCAGTCCCGCCTCCCTCCCCGCCGGCACCTGCGCACCCACATGTGCCCTGCTCAACCCCAACCCCTGCAGCGCCTTCCACAACATCCTAGATGAGCCGCCGTGGTGGCTCAAGCTGCGTGCTGACGCTGCCACGTATGGGGCTGCCGTCCGCGAACTAGATGAGACGCCGAGTGTGGGTGCTGTGCGGAGGTTGGAGGGGGGGGGGGGGGGGGGGGGGGGGGGGGGGGGGGGGGGGGGGGGGGGGGGGGGGGGGGGGGGGAGGGGGAGGGGGAGGGGGAGGGGGAGGGGCGCTGTTTTTAAGAAGGGCTGGGGGTTTGGGGGGGCGTGGGGGAGGGGTGTGGTGCTTGAGGAGGTTGGGCCGTTGGAGGGGTGTTTTGGTGGTGGTGGTGGGGGGAAACGGGGGCGTGAGGGTGATGATGTGGGAGTGGGGAGGAGGAAGAGGGGGAGATGGGGGCGTTAGAGTGGGGATAGAATTGGTGGTGGTGGTGGTGGACTTGGACTGTTTTTTATACGATTTTTGTTGCTTGGGATTACTTGGTTTCGAATACTTGGTAGTGAACTCTAAGACTAAAAACTGATTACTGGGTGAGGAGTCATCTCGCTATGCTTCAAGAAGTTTAAATCTCCGAAACAAGACTGCCATTTCGTGGTCCGGTGGCATCCCCCTCGCCATGCTCTTCGCTTGATCTCTCGCAGACCATCCAAACGTCGACTTCTTGTCAGGATCCGCCCCATGTTCTAGCAACCACCTGGCTTCCTCCACGCGTGACCATTGGATAGCGTACGTCAATGGCGTGCCCGTACGCCCACGAGCGTCTTCGGGGATCGTACGCGCATCATCCAAGGCGTTGACGTCAAGTCCCAGACCAACCAAATACTCCAGCATGAGCACGCGGCTGCAGATAGGGGAATGAACTCGCAATTGTGTGAACGCTGCCGCCGCGTTATGGAGCGGCGTGGCATTCGCAATATTCGCACCGTGAGCAAGCAGTAGAGCGAAGATTTCCGGTGTGCAAGTAGACGCCGCTTGGTTGAGAACAACGCATGAGTTGGGCACCGGACGCCGATTCATCATGGGCCCCGGGTCCCGCGGATTCATCAAAGGCCCCAGATTGGGATTCGCGCCTTGCTCCAGCAGATACGGAATAGAAACTTCGTCGTTGTACGTGACGACCATGCTAAAAAACCGTTGTTCAGTGTCGTGTCAGTGGCAGTGAGAGGCGCTGCTTACGGAAGAAGAACAGTTCCCCCCACCAGACTCGTGTTGACGTCGTACCCGGATTCAACAAGCCACCTGACCCCGTCCGGACTCCTCGACGCGGATTGGACTGTAAACGTATCCCATCTTGCGCCTGCTTTTACCAATTGGGTTGCTAGATCAAAATGGCGGCCACGCAACGCGTCGTTGAGACCAAAGGTTAAGAGAGCGGGTTCGCGCTCGGGTGCTAGTTGTAGTGCGAGAGCTGCATCGTTATTCGTGCAAGCTTTCAGGAAGTCGGAGAGCAAAGGGTCGCTGTTGTTCTGGATTATTGCCATTTTTAGGTGGGGAGGCTGCGCGGCCTCGAGCGGTTTTGGCGCCATGGAGTTAATTAACCGGGAAGGAAAGTGGTGTGAGGAGATTTTAACTTGGTCTTACGAAATAGGTACTCGGACGTTTTGAGTGAAGGGGGAGACATGTGCCTTATACTCAAGAGACGGCGAAGATCGGGGGGCATGTTTCTGATATCATATAGGTAAGCGCTCCTTGATTCGTGCGCTTGTTGCGAGGTTCTGTGGGCCTTCTGAGGTAGGTAGGTACCTACCGATCAGGTGCCGACATGCTACTGCATCACCGCTACCGCTCAGTAATCGAAAACAGAAAACACACCCAATTCTGAGTTTCGTACCACCCCGCGCATGCTGGTTTGGGCACTGAGATGGAACATCTCATTACTCCTATAGGGTGTTGTTCCAACCCCCACAAACAAAAAAAGGTTCGCGAGGTCTCTTACTGTATGCACACGCATGAATTCAATCAAATAATACTAATCCAGCAGTAAGCGATTCAAAAATACTTTCTAAGTAGTGACCCCTTCGCAGTCCTTCTTCGTTTGTGCGAAACCCGAGGTCTCTTTCAAGCTTGAAGCGATGGGAATCAAGGCGATCTAGTTAATGCCCCTTTCCAAGGTCCCTCAGCTCTCCTCATTGCGCTCGCTATTCACAATAGCTCTTTATATCATCGTGTCACAGCTATAGCGCGAAACAACAGCAAGAACAACACATCCCAGGGACTTCATGTCAGACTTTTGGCGACTACTACCTACACAGTTACAGAATGACTCTACCGATAACAGTCAGCTCAGCTTAGAAGTAAAAGAAAGCCCAAATACATTTGCACGGTGTCTGGCCAGGCTGGATCGATGTCGCAGGAGTGCATGTCGCAAAGAACCGTGATACGCCTTGGCCCCGTAAAACAACGCGATCCAGATTCCAATCTACCTTCGACAACTACTCGCGGGAAGTGAATCACCTTGGGACTTTGCACAGTCTCGAAGAAACCATGTACAATGGATGGATCTCACCCGCCCGGGTGACTACATTGGCTGGCTGAGAAGCATATAAGGGTAAGTCACTTCAAAGGCAAGAGCAGATCCCGATCCTAACAGACTCTCACTTTATTTTCCCAAATCGTGATTTCAGCATGAATTCACTTCGTTGGGAACGTACTTTGGCCCTGATATTCTCGTACTCTCTTTTAGGTGCAGCACAAATCCTGGGTGGCATCGATGGCGCTGTTGTAACCTCAAGTTCAACTTTACTCCCCGTTCCAGCGAGCAGCAGCTATGTAATTTCTTCGTCGTTTTCCTCTACTGGACTTATCGGAACGGGCACGACAGAATCCTCAAGCACATTGGTCGCCGAATCCTCTTCAAGCTCACCTTTACTCCCTCTTCCCACGAGCAGCAGCTATGTAGCTTCTTCCTCGTTTTCCTCTGCTGGACTTATCGGAACGGGCACGACAACATCCTCCAGTCTACCAGTTGTAGAATCCTCCTTAATTTCGACTTTACTCCCTGTTCTAGCAAACAGCAGCTTTGTAATTTCTTCGTCGTTTTCCTCTACTGGACTTAGCGGAACGGGCACAACAACATCGTCAAGCATATCGGGCGCAGAATCGTCCTCAAGTTCAGCCACCATCAACATTCTATTATCAGAGACCATTACAGGGGCGCCTCTATCGTCCGCGCTAAGCTTGAGTCAAACGGACACACCCTCATTGTCCGATGCTTCACTATCTCAGACCTCTACACTATCCTCGACCTTTTCGAGTGGCTCGACTACGACCCAATCGGTAGTAATTAGCACCAGCATCCCCTCCGCTACGTTGTCATCCAGTACAGCACTCAATACTGGTAGCTCATCAAGCAGCGGTTTGGATTTACCGCTATCTTCGATCGCCATAAGCTCCACGAGTCTTGATGAAATCGACCTTCCATCTGCCACTGGAATAGCACTCCCCTCTGGGATAACACTTCCTCCCAATCCAACAAAAACTTTGCTACCTACGGGAACGGAAATAAAATCCAGCGCTTCGGACGTGTCTATCATTTTCGCGGGCGCCTTTCCCTTGATTCAAAATTGGATCGATTTTCCTGACCCCCCCTCCGTCACAGCTGTGACCAACGAGCTTGACAACATCATTCCAAAGGCCGTTGACTTCTTGGCTAAACTTCCGAAGCCAACTGATGGACTGGAGCCTTGCAACTCTGGGAGACGCCGTCGAAGCGAGCCCGAACATGTTTCAGTACAGCGCTTGGACAGGCGAGACTTCCTCGGGGGTTTGTTCAAGACGGCTTTCTCCCTTGTGACCTGTGTTGTGGATACTACCAATAAGTTGAAAGATGCTATTGTCGAGGGCAGCACAGTCGCAGTCGACACCGTCAAGGGGTTACAGGATACTCTTAAGCCTATGGTTGATGCGCTCAACGATGTGGAACAGAATGAAGACCAGAACGACGATGAAGATGAAGATGAAGAACAGGAGTCCTCTGCCTCGGCATCCGACAAGCCCACATCTACACAGTCAGAAACATCCACATCCTCTTGCACTCTACAGACAGTCAGCAACTGCAACGTTGCCTGTACCGCGATCGCAACTACAACTGTGGGAGGGCCAAACAAACGAGCAGATGGCAGTGCATGCACGACAGTCTGTGGAGAGCCCATCACAGCCTGTGGGGCTATGGGCTCAATAGCTTCGTCGACTGTAACTTCGACAGTTACTTCCTTCCAGAGATGCGACCGAGACTGTGTTGGCTGTAATGCCAGTGATCGCCCGTTTCCGACGGATGCTCCTGACCTAGGGGGTTATTTGACAGCCTCCAATGGCGTACTCTATGCTCCGGCTCCCACAGTTGCAGAACTAGAGGAAGACAACCCCGCAGCCCGAAAGAGGGATCTTATCCCGAGGGAGACTAGTTCACCAAGCGCGTTCGTAAAACGGGCGCTTACAAATCCTAGGGATCAGAGATGGAATGGTACGTATTCTTAGTTGGAAGCTCTGTCTATCCCAAATGATTCTTTGGTATAGCTCTTACTGACTTTGTATTTCGCTTTGATAGGTAACTTTGATCTCTGGCTTCGTCACCAGATTGCCGCGAGTCCGCATGACCTCCTGCATGGCCAGCCACCACTTCACACGACCGGTTTCAGTTTCCCACTGGGCAACTTGCCGGATACTTGGTCTCTTCAGAACTTATATGGCTGCACATCCGTCATCGTCATCTCTCGTAAACGAATGTTTATGACACACATCTGGGAGGGTCCTTCGATGAGCACGCCGCAGCTTCTGCAGTCGCATATCCTTGATCCTCTTCGTAACGGCTACGCTGGGAGTCCACAAGGTCTTACTGCATTTACGGGACCCGGGGGAGACTTCGAGGATACTCAGCAAAACAAAGTGCGCGCCTTTATCATCACCCCCTACAGAAAAATCTCCGTAAACCCTAGCTTTGACGACCTAGAATTTCCATATGAGGTCGGGAAGATACAAGAACTATTAAACACCGTTCTTGGACGAAGTGACACGAATACTATACCTTATCGTGCTATTGGTCCGGATCCCTTATTCATGTTTCCCGACGGCAAGGTCCTGATTCAGTACGATCCTGTTGTCGCCTGGAGAGGAAGAGCAGACGGTAGTTGCAATACCCAAATGGCGGGAATAGAGCTGTGGTTTGAGGACAATCCCCGATACCGTTACCGAGATGTCTGGGAAGCATCGGCCACTCAGCAACTACCGCCAAACACATTACCTAGACGATCGTTTGCGACTCCCGGCAAGGACATACGCCTGATTAGAGGGAGAGAGGTAACTGATGCGGACGAAGAAGAATGGAAGGAATACGAGCACTTGATGCAGCGCCAGGAAGGGGGTTCCTGTGCTTTACCAAGCAACAGCGCTTTTGCATCCTCAAGCACCATTTCGTCTTCTATCGCTTTGTCGTCTTCTATCGCTTCGTCGTCTTCCATCGCTTCGTCATCTTCCATCGCTTCGTCTTCTTCCATCGCTTCGTCTTCTTCCGTCGCTTCGTCATCTTTGAACACCCAGGATCTATCCACGTTTCAGACATCTGTTATATCTTCATTGAGCATGACAACAGAGACATCGAGCATGATATTGGAGTCATCGAGCATGATATTGGAGTCCTCGAGCACCCAAGAATCATCCTCTTTGACACCAGAAGAATCCCCGACCCCAACTCCAACTTCACCACCGCCGCCGCCTCCCACTAAGGCCCTCTCCATCATCTTAACGAACTGGGATACCCGCGCGGGGAACTACTACACGTGGTCGTTTTTCGAAACCTCTGTCGGCTCACAGGCAGATCCTTGTTCGGACCCAGTTCTGAACGACGAATCCAAGAAGTTCTTTGATAACAATGGGCTGAAAAATGGGCAGAGTGATCTGCCCTGGCCACACGGAGACTTCGACATGACACTGTTCGATGAAAAGGACTGTCAGTACTTTAACGATGGAACGGATCCCGGTGGCTTGCATTGTCCTTCCATGGGCGACGGGAACAATGTGAGCTGCAAGGAGGATAATGAGAAAAGTGTAGGGAGCGCTTGGTTGCTGTGTACTAGACTCGGAGCGATGTATGCCCATCGCGTTGCGTACTGTGAGTGGTAGCGCACGAAAACAAGCATTTTGTATTAGAGTGTGGACGATTGGATTGTGGACACCTCATTTTGGGAGGTGGTGTGCGGTTTGGTTCCAACATTACTGTTTAGATTTCCTTTGTTCTCCGGATTTCCTTTAGAGCGACCCAACCTACTCCTGTTTTCTTCGAAACCTTTTATCGGGACCGCCAACGAAGCAGTGTAGAGTGGAGCAGTAGAGATGGAAACAGTTTAATACAGGCTTTCTATACTGTCCTTTTCGCGCTCGCTTCTCACTCTCTTGTCATAGATAGATCTCAAAAACTTTTCAGCCACCCGCGATTATCACATACGAATCTCCCCTCTTGCTTCGATTTCATTAAGCAGGAAGATCGCAGAAAACTTGGTGTACGCATAGACGCTCTACAGACTGCGGACTCTCACTTACATTTTCTTCACATTTCTCTATTAGACACCAGACCTTGGCTCTAAGCTACAACACTAAGTACCTAGGAAAGAGAAGGACTTGCAACATCAAGGGGGGAGAATATGTTTTCTAGTACAAGCAAAAGAGACACCACATGTCTAAAAGCAATGTCTACAATTCTACCGCAGCCCCAACATAGTCATTCCAAATTTCGGCCGCAAAAAACACGTCTGCCACATCAATTTCCTGTAATATTCTTTTTGAAACTCAGCGCTCACTCCATAGCGAATACAATTCTCCCATTTTGAGTCGCGATCCACCAGAGTGTAGTAAAGAAGTAAGAGCTTTAGAACAGAAGAGAAACAGGAATTTATACATTCCGACCAAGGGAAAAAGCACATCATGTATCTGTCGCGCGCTGCGCTTTCCAAAGAGAAAGACCCACGTCATCAAGTGTCTGGATAGATTATGAGAAACAGAGCTTCCAACGCATAGATATGCCCATTCTTTGCTTTATGCTGCTGCGCTTCAGGGAAAAGCACATCATGCATCTGTCGCACTCGCGCGACTTCCGCAAGCAAAGCCCCACATTGGTACTCGTTGATCCAGATATCTTTTTTTTTTTTGAGAAACAGACTCTCCAATCGCGCGCTTTCCACAGGCAAAGCCCCACATAGATGGAGCCACATAATCTTTTTTTTTTTCGAAACAGACTCTCCAACACACAAGTGTGCCCGGTTCGAATTCCGTGCAGCCGCGCAGGTGTTCTGCCGTACAATCCTCCGCATCTCCATCTCAACCCCAACCCCAACCCCCCATAAAGAAAAAAACAAAAACTTTTTTATTTTCTCTAATCCCCAGTCCCAAACCCCCCTTTTGAATTAATAGCGGCGAGCCAGAGCTTCTCCACATACCCGGCGTCCACAAAGTATTTTCGGCGTCCAGGGAGCAGACAGCTCCATTCGCAGGACTGATGGGTTTTCTTCGTTGGGAGGAAACGGCGGGATGTGGTGAGTGTAGAAGAGAAGGAAGGGAGAGAGGGGTGTTTATATAGTCGGATTTGGGTGGGGAAGACGGCTGGATGTGTCTTAGTCCGTGGGATCCCGCACACATAACTTGCCCAAGGGATTTTTTCGAGTGGTGTTGTTGTGTGCATAGCCGTGTGCAGTGGGGCATATGCGCGTGCTGTAGAGCTTGGAAACATATGTTCGTCCAATACCCTTTTCTTTGTGGAAAAAGAGAGAGCAAATGTGAACTCAGTCCTGTTCCGGAGCGCAGGCCTGGCAGCTTATAGATCCCCGAGTTTTTTGATTTGGTGAGAAAGCCCACGCAGTCATCGACCTGATGATTTTCGATCTTCTGTTTTCACAAAAAAAAAAAAAAAAAAAAAAAAAAAAAAATTTTTTTTTTTAAAAAAAAAAAAAAAAAAAAAAAAAAGAATGTCATAGGAGTATGGTCGTTTTTGGTTAAAAAAAAAGGTCCAGCCACCTCATAGCTCGGGGTTTTCCACATTTTTTTTTACAGAAAAAGAAAAAAATGTCGTAGAAGGACGGAAAAATGTTGAGTGAGGTCCTAGGGCTTTGACAGAGACCTCCAAGGCTAACGTCAATCCATGCGTGCCGGGACGCACGGTGTAACGGGACACATTTTCTTCCGGCGGCTCGGATTACCCGCAGCGTATCGGTATGTAGTAAAGCGCAATGCGCATCTACTTTGCAACTGTTATCCTCTTAGCATATTAACCTCCGACACCGAAGAGCACGCTGCTAGCTCTGCTACCGCCTGTTATGTTGATGCTGTAGACCGACTCTCCTTAAACACCCCCTGTTCGTTCGCGACAGTACATCTCTGCGAAAAGCTCGGTAGACTAAAAAGAAAGACAAGATAGCAAAGATTAAGACTGCAGCTTCAAAAGATTGGTTTAGGGTAACAAGGACACATCCCGGCAGTTTCTCCGCGCGGACGGCAAGGTCGTCAAAACGCGTCCGACAGAGCGTGCGCTGTTAGTAGCACTTAGCATGCGGACAGCCTGCAGTAGCGTGCTCAGATACCGCTGTATCGTACAGTATTGCATTTGACGCTTTGCCTGTAGCAGATCACTTGCTAAGAATAGCTGTGGCGCATGCCGGCGGCTTTCTAGAAGTCTCTACGGCCAGATGCTCAGCCTCGCTGTTGCAGCGCGACCTTGGCCGCCAACACCGTACCGTTTACGCTGTCTGGAGAGGCCTCAACGTATTCACTGCTAGCTCTAGTCTTCCGCTCCGTGGTTCCCATGGACAGGGCTAGTCAAGGTCATGGGCTACAAGGAGCTTCAAGATGCGCGTGCGAAGCGTGCTGAAGCAGAGGCTGCCAAAGCGACTAAAGCCAATGGGACACGAGGTCGAAAGTGAACAAAAGCATCGTCAGCGGCAGACGCAACAGAGTCAGAGCCAGAGCCAAAAGTGGCGCGAATAAGCGAAGGGCTGCAGCCAGCGCAGGCCGCAGTACTGTCACCGAGGGCTTCTGTGGCGCGCATGTACTAATTAGAGAACGCTCTTGAGCTTTGCATCTGTCTGTATGCTAAGCGGGGGGTGATGTGAATATAAAAGATTATGCTCGTGACTAATACAGAGCGGACGTTGATGAATTGAACGTGAGACTTTCAGTTATTAGGGTGATCTCCTGCCCGACTTGGGCGCTAGAGCGCTAGCAAGCCCACAAGTGCGCCGCGCTCAGGTTCACCTTTTCTTCCGTCCTGCATTACCGCAGACCAGGCAACATCAAAGCGCATCAGATCTGCGCTACTCTGCTAAGCTCACAGCGCCAAAGACGCGCTCAACATGGCTGCAGCTGCTCCACAGCCTTGCGGCTGATAATCTGCAAGTGCATGGAGCCACAACTACCCCGCCTAAAGCCTGGTGCAATGCCGTTGCCAGACCAAGAGTACAACACAGCGCGTTCGTCTCAGCTCGCGCTTCTCAGAACGCTGTTCTAAGTTACCACCAAGACGTTTAGAGCTGCACAGCTGTTCATTCTTCTCTTTTTACGCCAACCTTTACAGTACGCGGCACGGTCACCGCACCCTCGTCCTACGAGGCTGCCACGTCAAGCCTCTCGCGTCTCGTCCCCACCGCGCGCCCACCACACATCCACACGAGTCGATGCGTCTTCTAACGTACGAAGAAGATGGCCGCCTTATGATTACCAGCTTCGACGATGACGCGATACCCCCTTACGCGATACTTTCACACACCTGGGGGGCAGATGCAGAGGAAGTGACTTTCGCAGACCTTGCAAAAGGCGACAGCAAACATAAGTCTGGCTACAAGAAGATGTTTAGCTACAAGAAAATGCCTGGATACAAGAACGTGCCTGGCTACAAGAAGATTCGCTTCTGTGGAGATCAAGCACAACAAGATGGACTGCAGTACTTCTGGGTTGACACATGCTGCATCGACAAGTCGGATAAGGCTGAGCTCTCCCACGCTATCCAGTCCATGTTCCGCTGGTACCAAAACGCGACAAAGTGCTACGTATACCTATCAGACGTATCGACAAAAGTGAAGAAAGTTAACAGCATATCCACCGAGTTCACTTGGGAGCCAGCCTTCAGATCAAGTCGATGGTTTACCCGTGGCTGGACACTTCAAGAGCTCCTCGCACCAAACATTGTCGAGTTTTTCTCGCAAGAATGGGAGAGGCTTGGTGACAAGACATCGTTAAGTCCATTGATCAACAAAACTACCGGCATTCCACAACAAGTACTTGAGGGAGGCACTCTTTCCCAGTTCGATGTCAATGAGCGCCTACGTTGGAAAGGCGACAGGAAGACTAAGCTAAGAGAGGATATGGCATACTCAATGTCAGGCATATGTGATGTGGACATCGCGCCTGTGTATGGTGAGGGCGAAGAGGAAGCGTTCAGGCGACTTCACGATGAGATTCGGAAGCTGGAAGACTGCCTCCGTGACCTACGTTCCAGTGATCCTCGTGACGATAAGAAGCGCATTGAGGATAGAAAGGGCGGACTGCTAGCAGGCTCCTACCGCTGGGTTCTCGACAACACCACTTTCCAGCAATGGCAGCAGGAGCCGAACAGCCGACTGTTGTGGGTAAAAGGCGACCCCGGCAAAGGCAAGACGATGCTGCTCTGCGGCATCATCAACGAGCTGGAAAGCTCGATGCCCCCAAGTGTCCTACTGTCATACTTCTTCTGCCAAGCAGACGACGTGCGCATCAACAGCGCCACAGCCGTGCTTCGAGGGCTGTTGCATATGCTAGTGACTCAGCAACCATCGCTTGCA
Source organism: Decorospora gaudefroyi (assembly GCA_010015605.1). NCBI lineage: Eukaryota > Fungi > Ascomycota > Dothideomycetes > Pleosporales > Pleosporaceae > Decorospora > Decorospora gaudefroyi. The sequence goes on from ML975394.1 coordinate 65,110, forward strand.
TCGCATGTCCGCAAGAAGTACGACCACGCCGGCAAAGCCATATTCGAAGACGCGAATGCCTGGGTAGTGTTAACAGAGATCTTCACAAGCATGATGCATGACAGGGAGCTGGAGACAACTTATCTTGTCGTTGATGCTCTCGATGAATGCGTGGCGGACCTGCCTAAGCTCCTTGATCTTATCATCCGCACTAGCACGTCGTCTCCTCGTGTAAAGTGGCTTGTGTCAAGTCGAAATGAGAATCATATTAAGGAAAGGCTCAAGTCCATTAGCGATGAAGCCAAGCTGAGTCTTGAGCTAAGGCAGAACGCGGAGCAAGTCGCTCAATGTGTAGATGCATATATCGACCACAAGCTGTCTTGTCTTGAGTTACTCGGAGAAGCGGATCTGCGAAAGCAGGTGCGAGATAAGCTGCACCGGAAGGCGAACGGCACCTTTCTTTGGGTGGCCTTGGTGATGCAGGAGCTTGAGAAGCCTGAGACCTGGGACCCACTAGCTGTGGTTGAGGAGGCGCCAGCAGGCTTGCGACAGCTGTACGATCGCATGATGGAGCAGATCCAGCGGCTGTCAGCAAGGAATGTGGATATCTGCCAGTCTCTACTCTGCGCCACGGCTGTTGCATACCGTCCGCTCTACCTTGCTGAGATGGGCAGCCTATGCAGGTCGGCAGGTCGAACTACGATGGTAGCGGAGACTGTAAGAAGGATTGCAGCCATGTGCGGATCGTTTCTCACAGTTCGCAACGAGCAAGTTTACCTCGTTCATCAGTCAGCTAAGGACTATCTAAGCGACAAGATGCAAGCTGCAGTCCTTCCGTCTCAAGGCGAGATGCACTACAAACTGTTTGCCCAGTCACTCGAGCTGCTGTCTAGCAGATTGAAACGCGACATGTACCATTTGGTGGAGCCAGGCTGCTCGATCGACGAGGTCAGAGTACCCGATCCTGATCCACTAGAGACTGCGCGCTACTCGTGCGTCCACTGGATCGACCATCTGTACGAGTCGAAGGCTTTAATAAGCAGTGTCGGTGGCCTGCAAACCGCAGATGTTGTCAATGATTTTCTGAGGAAGAAATATCTCTACTGGCTAGAGGGGCTTAGTCTGTGTAAGAGCGTAGGGAAAGGCGCCGTCTCGATGGAAAAACTGTGGTTTCTAGTGCAGGTGTGTCGCAAGAGATCTACATGCCTTTAGTTCGACCTAGATGCTAACGTCAGCAGGAGATGTGTGACCAAGACAGGCTTACTCAGCTTATTCAAGACGCACGGCGATTCATCATGTACCACAAAGGGGCAATTGAAGGCTACCCTCTTCAGACCTATGCATCTGCACTGCTGTTCAGTCCGACAGGTAGTCTAATTAGACAGCTGTTCCAGCACGAAGAGCCAGAAGCAATCAGTATCAGGCCAACTCTAAGCGAGGG